>SJYA01002795.1:509895-657497 GCA_006410615.1 Neotragus moschatus | reverse complement strand
ACCCCCGCCCACCCTGTGGAGGAACATAAAGCTTTAGTATTTTTAGCTCAAAGCCTGGTCATTTTTCTAATCATACCTGAGTGAGAAGGAAAAGCATTTTGTTTGGGGGGGGGAGTGGTTTGATGAAAACAGTCACAGCCTGAAAAGGGTCCCCTAAAGCAACCCCTTCCCAACCAGGCTCCCTAATTTCTCACATTGGCCTCATCTGGACGCTGAGGGCAGCAGCAGCTCAGGATGTCTCAGCATCTGTCGGTGATCCTGAGGCTCATCAGGACTCAGGACTGAACTCTTAGGCAGCCCAGCCTAGAGCCCCACCCAAGAAGAAAGCAGGAACCAAGCTGAAGCCTCAAGTCCTCGTCCCCGTCTCTCTCTGCGGTCAGCATGTCCGTGCTCCTGGGGCTTTTATTTTCGTGTTTCTATTTATTCATTGGCTGCACTGAGCCTTCAGTGTGGTGTGTGGGCTTTCTTTAGCTGTGGCAAGTGGGGGCGCCTCTCTGGTTGCAGCGCGCGTCTTCTCGTTTGTGGTGGCTCCTCGTGTTGCGGGGCACAGGCTCTAGGCACACGGGCTTGGTAGCTGCAGCAGGCAGGCTTGCTGGCTGTGGCTCTCCGGCTCTGGAGCGCAGGCTCAGTGGTTGTGGCACAAGGCCTCAGTCGCTCCACAGCATGTGGGATCTTCCTGTGTCAGGGATCAAACCTGTGTCCCCTGCCTTGGCAGGTGGATTCTTACCCACTGCTCCGTCAGGAAAGTTCTCGCCTGGGGATTTTATAAAACGTCTCAGTACTCCATGACCCTGGACTGAAATGCTTTTCACTCCACTAACTGCACCTCTCTCCCAGGTCCGTCCTGGTCCCCCGCTATCCAGCAGGCCCTGCCTTCTCCTTGTTTGCCAAATTAACCTTCTTTGCTGGTCCCTAGTAGAACCATCCACCCCTGCCTTTGACCTGCGGTGCATCGCCTGCCACGCGCTGTGGTACTGGTGCCTTTACGTGCCCGGTGCTGCCTTCCTCTGTGTCTAAACCTTTGGATCTTCTGTGTATAGACAGTGTCAACTGGCACCCAAGATACGTGCTGAATGAATGAACCCGTGAGTCGACTGATGGAGAAACACTTCTACTGACAGCCTAGAGCCTATCTCACTGTAAAGACTGCAGCTCACCCCCACGGAGCGTCTCCCCTTGCCCACGTTACATCGCTGTGCCGTGTACTCAGACTTCCATCTACAGCATCTCACTCAGTAATGATATCATTAGTAATGACATTAGCGAACCCCACTCTGGGTGGTGGGGTTTCAACTACCTGCAGCAGGGCAGTGATATAGACACAGACCTTGCACTCTCAGGGCATACAGTCAGGGTTGTTGACTCTTTTGCGGCCCCGTGGACTGTAGCCCGCCAGGCTCCTCTGTCCATGAGATACTCTGGAATACCAGAGTGGGTTGCCATTTCCTTCTCCAGGGGATCTTCCTGACCCAGGGGTTGAACCCACGTCTCCTGCATTGACAGGTGGACTCTTTACCACTGAACCACCAGGGAAGTTCATAGTCTGCGTGGAGGCAGCCAATGACACAGGATAGTGGGGTTAGCAGAGTTCCAGGACAGGCAGGATGCAGGAGGCTATGGGAGTTCAGGACAGAGTGTCCTGCTCAACTGGTGATGCCTGGAGGGATCCCTGGAGAAGAGCCTTTTATACAGAGACAGGTAGGATTTCCAGCCCAAAGGCACATAGGAGTACGTGCAGGCTGGGGACCTGGCACGCCTCTGGAGGGAGGGTGGAGGCTGGAGGGTATGGTGTGCTTTGATCCGGGTGGTTATGGCAGACCTAGCTGTGTCTTCCTCACCTCTGGATGCATTTTCTTGCCTTGATCTGTTGCTAAAAGGCTGGAGGAAGCCCCCCTGGGGGTGGGGGACCAGCCTTAGGCAGTGCCCTGCCTGCCTGCCCGCCTGCCTGCCTGCTCCTGAAGCTTCAGGGTGTATGCTGGAGGGAAATCCTTCCTGCTCAGTGAGTCAGCTCCTTCTTCTCATATCCTCTCTCCTTCTCTGAACACTGTGCAGGCAGCAGCCCAGCCCTCTGTGAATTGTGAATCCCCCTGCAGCCCCGAGGCATCCTGGGATATGGGGTACTTAAGAGGCAGGCACAAGAGGCTGCACACCTCTTGCTAGCAATACTGATTTGTCTGACACTTAACCTTTAAGGCTTTCTTCCTCCTCAGAATGGGAATAACACACCCATTTCCTTGGCTTGCTTTAAGGGTTAGATACAAAAGCCTACGTTATTAGGCCACAGATTTTTATATGTTTATTTTATATCCTACAAACTTACTGAATTCATTTCTTCTTACATTTTTTGTTGGCAATTTTTTCTGTTTTCTATATATAATATATCACCTGCAAATAGTAAGTTTTAATTTTTTTCCAGTTTGGGTGCCTTTTTTTTTTTTTCCTTGCCCAGTTTCTCTGGCTGGGACTTCCCAATATTATGCTGAATAAGAGTGGCAATAATGGCACCCTTGTCTTGTTCTTGACCTTCATAGAAAAGCTTTCAGCATTTTACCATTGAGTATGATATTAGCTGTAACACTAGATTAAAAAAATTAACTATGGTAAAGTGCTTAAAACACAAAATTTATTTTCTTAACCATTTCTGAGCATACAGTTCAGTGGTATTCAGTGCATTCACATTGCTGTGCAACCTTCACTCCCACCCTTCTGCAGAATTCTTTCCATCTTGCAAAACCTAAATTTTCTACCTGTTAAGTGACTCCTCATTTTCCCCCCTTCCCTAGTTCCTGCTAGCCACCATTACGTTTTCTGTGTCTATGAATTTGAGTACTCCAGGGAGCTCTTATAAGTGGAATTCTGCAGCATTATCTTTTTATGAATGAGTTCTTTTACTTAGCATAATGCCTTTAGGGTTCATGCATATTGTAGTATGAGTCAAGATTCCCTTTTTAAAGGTTGAATAATATTCCATGTGATGTATATCGCGTGCACCCAGATGTTAACTGATGAGCTTCAAGTTGAAAGTTGGTTTAAGGTCTTCTTTTGTGCCTGAATATGAGTCTCATAACTTAGAGTTTTGCTGGAGAGAAACAGAAATTTAAAAGTAGATTTCCCCTGCTCTCTCCAACTGCACCCATCTTTATGGCCTTTATGTTCACTGAGTTTATTTTTCAGTTCTTAGACTTCAGGAAAATCTTCTTGAAATTGTTGGTCACTAAGTTGTGTTCAACTCTTTGCAACCACATGGACTGTAGCCCACCAGGCTTCTTTGTCCATGGGATTCTCCAGGCAAGAATACTGGAGTGGGTTGCCATTCCCTTCTCCAGGGGAATCTTCCCAACCCAGGGATCAAACTCAGGTCTCTAGCATTGCACACAGATTCTTTACCATCTGAGCTACCTGGGAAGTCCCTAAAATCTTCTTAGTTATGCCAAGGGAAACAAAGGAAAAGGTGGAAGTCCAGACTCAGGTCTTAGGTGGGAAGCAGCACGCCATGCTCCAGAGCCTGGAGTCAAATGGGCCTGGAGTTAAATGATGTCAACGGGTAACAAATTGGGTTACCCCCAAGGGAAATGGGCAGTGGGGCCAGAGCTTTAGGTCACTGGTCCTGAAATCCCACCCACCACAGGGATGACTGGTAATTTTGGCCAGATCTTCCTTGGGCATGAAGAATGCTGAAGACTATCCCGTGTTTTTCTATTGTCTCAGCTTGTGGCATGCAGGTGGGCAGGAAAACTCAAACCGCACCTCACCTTGGGACTCCTTCCCCTTCCTGGATCAGAAACACATCTTTGATATATTGTGTGTGAGGAGAATGAGCCATAGCCCAGTTTCCATTTTATCGTGCCTCTGAGTTGTATTCACAGTGCTGACTTTTCTACAAAGAAATACACGTAGAAATGCTGGATGCAGTAGGAAGCTTTTAAATGAGAAAAATGGAGATTCTATATGCCTACTTGGAAACCAAGATTCCGCCCCAAAGTTAAATTTATTTGGAAAGAGTCTAAACTGGTGCTTCCCTGCCCCTGGTAGAATCTCTCCTCTCTGCCCTTCTCTCTCCCCCTCCTCCCCCCTCCCCCTCTCATGAGCCTCATATGGGAGCCACATGGTTAAAATGACTCTTGACTCTTGTTTTTGTCCACTGAAAACGTGACCGGTATCTGCTGGGTGTCTGGAAACCTCACAAGCTTGCCTTCTGCAGCCCCTGTAAGTGGCTGAATTAGTGTTTCTCACCCTGTCCTCAGATAGAATTTGTTATCAAAGCCAAGGTACAGTGGAGGCCAAGGCAACCAGCTCAGAGGCCAACAGAGCCTTGAGGATTGTAGCAGAAGATGGGTATTCTTTTTTTCCTCTAAAGAAGGATTTTAAAGATTATCAAGTTGCTCCCTTTCAGACAGAGAGCAGAAATACCAGAGACTGTAGTTGTCAAAGGAAAGTTGACAAAGTTGAAAGTTGGTCAAGAGGTTGGAGAGAGGAAGCTATTTTCAGCACACTGAAAGGGCACCATGTGAATTTAGCCAGAAAAATGAGGTCCTTGGTTCAAATTCCAACCCCCTTCAGGGGCTAGCAAACCTGAGCCAATCATTGACTTTCTCTGGCCTTCAGCAGAAGGATGTTCCTTTTGGTTTCAGGGAAACCTGGATTTACTGGGGTGCTGTCACTCACTCGCTGTGCAACCCTGGGTGTGATGTTTAGCCATATCTCTCAGCATCCTTATCTCAAGGCAGAGATTATAACATCCACCCATTTGGGCTGGCTTTTGTGAGGAAGGCTCTCAGCTCACTCCGACTAGGTGAGTGTTGTTCCCAGGTACTGCCTGTGGTGATAGGATGGTGAGAAAGATAACTAAATGGTGCTTGCTGGAAAGCCGATTGCCCTCCCAGTGCTCCTGCACATTGCCAGGGCCAGTTCTGAAAGGCAACATCTCACAAACCCCAGCTCCGTCTACATGCGGCTCAACATTTTCACTTGGCTCCCTTTGTCCAGAGATGTACAGGGCTGCGCCAGTTTGAAACTGAATGACACCCAGTCTATTCTGATGTCTTGGCGGGTGTGTTTATTTACCCAACACGTGTGGTTATATTTTCTCTCAGCGTGCGTCCTTCTCCTGCGTTTCAAGGTAGAAGAGCCATTACCTCTAATGAGAGCTCCTTTGTCGCTTGTGTGCCACTTAGAATGTTCAAGAGTGTGCTCGATTTTTAACCTTTCAGTGCATCTCTATAATAGCCTGCTGCCCTTAAAAAATGAGAGTCAGCTTCCCTTTAAAAGGAACGGACACCGATTTTCAACCTGAAAAACCACCACTCATCCTTGTAGGAGCCTCAGTGCTGCTGAGGATGCTATAAAGCACCATGCATGGAAAGGCAGGGGAACTGCCGCTTGTGGAACCCTTCTGCTCTGCTGCGACCCACGACGCAAACTAGACCAGTGCCTCGAAGGATGCCGCGTTCTCAGTGCATGCAAGCACCGCCCTAGGAGCCTGCATCACATCACCAGGAAGTGCATGCAGCCCTATTTTTTTTTAAGGGGCTTCAATATCACCTAAGTGAATTAATGTTGCCAGGAAAGGCATTTGGAGAATTGATGCATTAGGAATAATTGTCTTCTGGATGCTCCCCTCACTTGATGGATTCATTCTGCCTTTTTATCCCCATTGCTATGGAAGCAGTCCCTGCACCTCTTTTCATCATCAGTCATCATCGTGGAAACCTCTTTCATCCAAATGAAGCGCTAACTGCTCCCTGAACACAGCGGATGCCTCACCTGAATGACAGAGCCCTGCTCATCTTTCAAGACCCACTTCATCTCTATACTCTTGCCAGATTTCCTTACACCAGGTGTTTGCTTCCTCCCTCCTCTGCATCCTACAGTACTTTCTTTGGGCTTCCCTATAGCTTAGCTGGTAAAGAAAACACCTGCAATGCAGGATATCCTGTTTGATACCTGGGTCGGAAAGATCCCCTGGAGAAGAGATAGGCTACCCACTCCAGTATTCTTGGGCATCCCTCATGGCTCAGTGGTAAAAGAATCTGCCTGCAATGCGGGAGACATAGTTCAATCCCTGGGTTGGGAAGATAGATTCCCTTGGAGGAGGGCATGGCAACCCATTCCAGTATTATTACCTGGGGAATCCTCATGGACAGAGGAGCCTGGTGCGGGCTACAGTGCATGAAGTCACAAAGAGTCAGACACAACTGAGTGACTAAGCACAGCACAGTACTTTCTTTACATCAATAACTCTACAGTGGTACTCCCACCCTGATCAGCAGTTAGCTGCATGTGTGTCTTTTTTTTTTTTTTATTTGGTTGTGCTGGGTCTTAGTTGTGGCATGCAGGATCTTCAATTGGACTGTGTGGTATCGAGTTCCCTGAACAAAGATTGAACCCAGGTCCTCTTGCTCGAGAATGCAGTCTTAGCCATGGACCACCAGGGAAGTCCCTGTGTACATGTCTGTTTCTCCTCTTGGACTGTGAGCTCAAGGTTAACTGTGGGGAACACATTTTATTTTTTATCAGCGGCACTTGCCTAATAGCGCCCAAGATATATCTGACACTTCTTATAACTCTGAAGAAGAAAAAAAATATTGCACAAAAGGGTTGACTATTAAGAGATACCAAAGCTGCTGTAGGTAGGAGGAGCCAGAGGCAGCTAGGCTGAAAGGTATAGGGAGAAGGGGCTTTCCTCCTCTAGAGTAAACCCTCCCCTTCCACATGGGAGTAGATGGAGACCTGGGAAGAGTAAGCTTCGTGTCCAGAGGCACACATGATCCAGAACTGGGGCCATCACTCAACAAGGAAGCCTGTCCTCTCACTCAGGCCGGCCAGCTCTTCTTCTACAGCACCACCTCTGAGGCACTGTCTTGAAGGAAGTGGGGGAAGCAAAGTGGTACTACTGAAGGATAATGCCAAACATAAGTCAAGAGTAAAGCAGACAAGTCACTGCCTCACTTCATGTATCCAAGTCCCTCCATAGCTGTTTCCGGCTAAGTCTTAAGAGCTTGTGTGCTTGGCTGGGACTGGAAAGAGGGTGGATCCATGGGATGATGGTAGCCATGAGGTTATGGGGCTGGCATTGCTGGTTGCCTTTCCAGATCCCCTCTCCTGTCCCTATGGCTCAGGAGCCTTTCTGTACACCCATGACCCTGTGCTTCGGGAGGCTCCTGGGGTTTATCCACAGTAATTCAAGCCATGCGTGGGAGTTCTGCCCCCTTGCTAAGGGTGGATATGGACATGGGCCACAGTTCTGGCCAATGACATAGGAGGACCAGGCTTCCTCACTGTCAAAGAGAGACTTTTGCAAGATTGCCAGATTCAGTAAACAAAACAGAAAAAAAACAGCCTCCAAATCCAAACAGGACACCCAGTTAAATTTGAATATCAGATAAAGGATGTGTTTTAGTCTAAGTATGTTTCATGTGCTATTTGGATGCCCCAGAGCAACATCTGTGAGGTACCCTCCTCCAGAGTTCTCCAAGCTCTCAGAAGGCTGATGAAACCCACGGGCTGGGAGAGTCACACACAGATTTAAGCTTCCTGGGGTTCAGACACTTTGATGAGGGCACGTTCATATTCACAAGACAGGCTTGCTCCAGTGCCCCTTCTGTCTTGGAGGGTTGTTTGGTCCTCCAGAACCATACTTTTCTGTTTGTTTGTGTTTCCTAACATCATTCTCATCTTTATCCAGCCTCCAGTAATGCTGACTGGGTTTAAATATGTCATAGATTTTCTATTTCACCTGGAGGTAGGGCTGTGGGCAACTGTTTGAAGCTACAGAGGAACATCTCTAGAATATCTGGGTTGGCAGGTTGGCTTGAAGGGTGTTGAGTGGTGAGTCATGTCTTCACTGCCTGGCCTAGAAAATTCAGTGAAGCTCAGTTTTCTCATCTCTAAGACTATTCCTGATCTCACAGGGCTGTTGTAACAATTCAAAATAGATGAAACATGCATACCGGAATAGTCACTTTAGAAGACACTTTGGCAGTTTCTTATAAAACTACACCTACTGTTATATGATCAGTGATTATACTCCTTGATATTTGCCTAAAGGAGTAAAATGCTTATATCTACACAAAGACCTGCACATGGATGTTTATTCATAATTGTCCAAACTTGGAAGCAACCAAGATGTCCTTCAGTTGGTATGCACAAATCTGTGGTAGATCCAGATGATGAAATATTATCCAATCCTAAAAAGAAAGGAGGGCTTTAAATTTGCCTGCCAACGCAGGAGATGTGGCTTCGATTCCTGGGTTGGGAAGATCCCCTAGAGAAGGAAATGGCAACCCACTCCAGTATTCCTGCCTGGGAAATCCCATGAACAGAGAAGCATGGTGGGCTACAGTCCATGGGGTGACAAAGAGTCAGACATGACTTAGCAACCAAACAACAGCAACAAAAAAGAAATGAGCTATTAAGCCATGAATAGGAATAGGAAACTTAAATGCATGTTATTAAATGAAAAAAGCAAATCTGAAAAGGCTCCATACTGTATGATTTCAACTGCATGGCATTCCAGAAAAGGCAACACTATGGAGACAGGAGGAAGATTGGCGGTTGCCAGCGG
The DNA here is from genome assembly GCA_006410615.1 of Neotragus moschatus. Lineage (NCBI taxonomy): Eukaryota > Metazoa > Chordata > Mammalia > Artiodactyla > Bovidae > Neotragus > Neotragus moschatus. The sequence continues at coordinate 648,934 of SJYA01002795.1, read as the reverse complement.
CTGGGGAGGGAGATCAATAGGTGAAGTGCAGAGCGATTTTAGGGCCATGAATCTACCCTGTACAATTCTGTAATGACGAGTGCATGCCGTTCAACATGTGTTTAAACTCATGGAGTGTACAGCACCAAGGATAAACTGTGGTGTGAACTGTGGACTGGGGTGATGAGTTACTGTAGGTTCATCAATTGTAACAAATGTGCCACTCCGGTGGGCATGTTGTTAACAAGGGAGGCTAGGTGTATATGGGGCCAGGGGGTCTGTGAGTTTCCCTTGCTTCTCAGTTTTGCCATGAACCTAAAATTGCTTGAAAAGCTAAAGTCTGTCTTTTGTGTTGTTGTTTTTGAAAGCGGTGAAACAGCAAGGAGCTCAGTGATAGGGCCCTTACTGTCCTCCGAATGGTAACACTCGTTGCACTCACTCTCGGGGGCAGTGGCTCTGTGCTATTGTACGCTTTTCTCTGCCACTTTTGCTTTGATGAGCTCTCTGGGTTTCCATCAGGCTAATAGTAATAATGTTATGAAGAAGGATTAACTGACTCTGAGCCAGGAGGCCTGGATTTCTGCCCAGCTTCCCACTGCTTCCTAGATAATAAAGACCGAGGAAACAAATGAAATCCAGGAAGCTACAGCTACTGAATGAAGTGAGTGATGGGGATGATGATGATAGTAACAAACACTTGTATAGTTCTCATCAGTCCTGAAGCTTCTTATGGGAGATTTATTCCTGATAAGGAGACCTGAGGCTGTTTATTTCATTGGATCAACAGCCCTATTTTGAGCACCAGCATCATGTCAGATACTATGCAGGATACGAGACATACAGATATAAATAAGACTTAGTGCTTGACCTCAAGGAATATCAGTCTAGTAGGGCAGAGGGCTGATATTCATAATGGCAATGCCATACATTACGAGCTAACCAGATACCATAACGTGAGCTGTGAGGGCATAGACGACAATAGTGTAAATGATGCTAGGCAGGAGGGGTTTTCAGGCAGGGGGTCTGTGGGCCTTGACCCAACATGTGATCGAATGTTGTAGAAGGGAGCCAAACAAATGAGAAGAAGAAAAGATGTGGATGTATATAGTTATCTTTAGGGTTTAGTAGGCCCTTCAGAATCTTTATTTTGCTCTAGCTGTCCGATCAGGCTGCTAACTCATTACAAATATTACTATATTTTGTTAACTCAGATGTAACTGCTCTGGGTCAGATTCAGGGCCTATGTAGTTGCAAAGTCCTTGGACTCCTCTAATAGATCAAATGAAAAATTGGTACATCTCAATAGCTTCCTAATGAAATTTATGGAAGATTTTAAAAATAAAATGCATATTAAAAACAGATTTGCATTTCAATCCAGAGTCAAAAATTTATTTTTTAATAATTCAGCATATTTCGATTTGGTCTTGAAGGTTCAGTTCAGTCGCTTAGTTGTGTCTGACTCTTTGCAACTCTATGGACTGCAGCATGCCAGGCTTCCTATCCATCACAAACTCCCAGAGTTTATCCAAAATCATGTCCATTGAGTCGGTGATGCCATCCAACCATCTCATCCTCTGTCATCCCCTTCTCCTCTTGCCTTCAGTCTTTCCCAGCATCAGGGTCTTTTCAAATGAGTCAGCTCTTTGCATCAGGTGGCTAAAGGATTGGAGTTTCAGCTTCAACATCAGTCCTTCCAATGAACACTGAGGACTGATCTCCTTTAGGATGGACTGATTGGATCTCCTTGCAGTCCAAGGGACTCTCAAGAGTCTTCTCCAACACCACAGTTCAAAAGCATCAATTCTTCAGTGCTCAGCTTTCTTCACAGTCCAACTCTCACATCCATACATGACCACTGGGAAAATCATAGCCTTGACTAGACAGATCTTTGTTGGCAAAGTAATGTCTCTGCTTTTTAGTATGCTGTCTAGGTTGGTCATAACTTTCCTTCCAAGGAGTAAGCGTCTTTTAATTTCATGACTGCAGTCACTATCTGCAGTGATTTTGGAGCCCCCCAAAATAAAGTCTGTCACTGTTTCCACTGTTTCCCCATCTATTTCCCATGAAGTGATGGGACCAGATGTCATGATCTTGGTTTTCTGAATGTTGAGTTTTAAGCCAACTTTTTCACTCTCCTCTTTCACTTTCATCAAGAAGCTCTTTAGTTCTTCACTTTCTGCCATAAGGGTGATGTCATCTGCATATATGAGGTTATTGATATATCTCCTGGAAATCTTGATTCCAGCTTGTGGTTCATCCAGTCCAGCATTTCTCATGATGTACTTTGCATATAAGTTAAATAAGCAGGGTGACAATAAACAGCCTTGACGTACTCCTTTTCCTATTTGGAACCAGTCTGTTGTTCCATGTCCAGTTCTAACTGTTGCTTCCTGACCTGCATACAGATTTCTCAGGAGGCAGGTCAGGTGGTCTGGTATTCCCATGTCTTGAAGAATTTTCCAGTTTATTGTGATCCACATAGTCAAAGGCTTGGGCATGGTCAATGAAGCAGAAATAGATGGGGTTTTTTTTTTGGAACTCTCTTGCTTTTACAATGATCTAGCGCATGTTGGCAATTTGATCTCTGGTTCCTCTGCCTTTTCTGAAACCAGTTTGAATATCTGGAAGTTCATGGTTCATGTATTGTTGAACCCTAGCTTGGAGAATTTTGAGCATTACTTTACTAGTGCGTGAGATGAGTGCAATTGTGCAGTAGTTTGAGCATTCTTTGGCATTGCCTTTCTCTGGGATTGGAATGAACACTGACCTTTTCCAGTCCTGTGGCCACTGCTGAGTTTTCCAAATTTGCTGGCATATTGAGTGCAGCACTTTCACAGTCAATACAAATTAGAGATGTGTTCACCATATAAACCACACTCATCAGATTTAAAATCCAGGGACAATCACATGGCGTTAAAATAAAATGAAACAGAGGACAGTTTTGTATAGACCTGTTTCTACCCGTTGTCTGTAGTGCTCTGAGAAGGAAGCATGTCAAACCGGGTGTCTTCACAGCCTAGAGGAAGTCTTTCACAAGGCTCCACCCAAGAATACCAGAAACAGACTTACCTGGGGGTCCAGCGGTTAAGACTCCACACCTCTACGGCAGGGGAATGGGTTCAGTCCCTGGTCAGGGAGCTAGGATGGCGCATCCTATGTGCCCTGCCCCTCCCCTCTCAAAAAAAAGATTCCCAAAGATAGTTGAAAGAAGCTTTTGTACCATGAAAACTTTCCTAGGTGAGACAATTGGTCCATAGTTAATGAAACAAGGGCTGATGATATGACCAGCTCCCAATTCATGCGTTTAAAGAAGTAAGTAATTAGCTTTCTTCCAGAGTGATTCTTTCTGCTTAATATTACACATACTTTCTGGAATGATTTAGTTGTTCTGGAATTTTTCATCAAGAACAGACCACCCTGAGTCTTAACGGCTTAAGAAAACAGCCTTTTATTGGTCTTATAATTCTGTGGACTGTCCTGACTGCATCAGCTGATATCTCCTAAGATCACACATATATCTGCCATTAGCTGGTTTCTTGGCTGGTGACTGGTTGATCTGGGATGGCCTCACTCAGATGACTTGCAGTTGACAGAATGCCTCATAGCCTCTCATCCTCTAGACTGGGCTTGTTCATCAGGTGATAAGAAGGTCTGGGTGAGACTGGAGATGCTGGTATAAAACCAGGAGTTTGACTTTTGATGGATATTTTAAGATTGGGATGATACAGACATAGAATAGACAGATACAGAACAGGCAGTTGAACATAGGAGTCCAGAGTTCAGGAGCAAGGTATAGACTAAAGGTATATATTTGGGAGTCATCTATAATAATATCATTTGAAGCCACATGACTGGAAGAACTCAGCATAGGAATATGAATAGAAAAAATGTCCAAGGCTAACTACTCTGTAGCTGTTGGGAAGGTGAGATTCAAACAGAGAGAGACTGAGAAGGAGAAGCCAGTGATGTGTCATGAAAATGGAGTTACATCCTAAAAACCGAGCAGAGGGTGGGGCAGAAAATATTGGAAGAAGGAGAGAGTCCAACGCTGCCAGCAGATCAAGCAAGAGGGCTGGGGAGTGACCAGTGCATTTAGCAACATGAAGCTCCTGGGCGCCTTGGATAGGAACTGGTAAACAGTGGTGGTGAAAGCCTTCTTGGGTAGTTTCAGAAGATAATAGGAGGAAAGGAAAAGAAATAGAGACAGTTTCCCCCTCCCTCAAGTTTTACTTTGAAAATTTTCAAATATTCAGAAAGGTTGAAAGAAGAGTACACTAAATACCCATATCCCCCCGCCCTGACACACACACACACCTAGATTCTCTCCTTAACATTTTAATAGATTTGCCTTCTCACATCTGTTTATCCACTCCTATATTTACTTAACAATCCCATCTTTTCTATGCTAAAGGAATAGAGAGTTGAGGCAGCACTGGAGTGAGATGGGGAGAAAAGACCTTTCTGTCTGTGTGGGTGTATCCGTGCATGTATGTGCAGGAACACGTGTGTATATACATGGCAGCATGTGTTCATATGCTGAAGAGGATGATCCCTAGGAACAAAGGCATGGTTGGAAGACCTAATATTTGGAATGAGGTGTTTGGGTGGGAAAAGGAGCACAGACTTTGGTTCAAGTTGGGAAACTGGCCTTAGATAGGTTCATCTCTAGTAATGAAAGAGGGTAGAGACCATGGACAGTCACGTGGGTTGCATGAGATCCAGCACCTTCAGCTGGTACTCTGGGCCTGCCTTCCGTTCCCAACTCTCCAGCAATGATGTGCTCTGAAACTTTGGGAGAATGGCTTAACCAACCTCTCGGGTCCTCTGGGACCTCAGCTGCAAAATGAGTCTAATTATGAATGTTATAGTCAGGCTCCAGGGAACTCTGGAAATTGTGCACTGGGGATGTTGGTTTTGTTGTTATTTTTCTTACACACACTTTCCCAGAAGAAGAGCTTTGCAGGCTGCTGTGACTCCTTCCCTCTCCCTGCCTGGGCGCTTGCAGATACTGGATGAACTACCCAGGACTTCTCAGGCTTTGTGAAGGGACCCCCGTTAAGATCCCTTCAGGTTAGCTGATGGACCAGCATCCTGCTGGAGGGCAGGGAGCATACGGAGGATCCCAGAGGACTTGAGTCCCTTTCTACCTCAGAGTGGTCCCTGCTCACTACAGCCGAGGGCAGCGGCATCAGGTTCATTCCTCCCCATCCTCCCCCTCTTTGTCTTCGGGCAATGGAGCAGAGTCTAAGGCCTGGGATCCACTGTTGACTGTTTTAGGCTCATGTTTATTCTAGCAAATGTGGTGTTTCTGTACCAAAGTGCCTTTGTTCTTTCTGCAGCTTTCCACATCTCCTTCCAAATGCTTGGAGTTATTTGTGTCTGCAAAGAAGATAGGTGGGTGACCTGTCACAAGTAAGCACACACAGTAAAGACAGTCTTACTGCAAAAACACATGAGATATATTTAGTGCTGCTTAATTAGAATGAGCTATTTTGAATTCATTTTCCTTCCTTTATGGTGAGGCTTTACATTAAAACCCAAACACCCTGTGGTTGCACTTAGTATGATGGAGAAGCCACGGGGCTTGAGATCGGGGTAATTAGGCTAGAACACAGATTCTCTCACCTCAGGCAAGGTACTACGCCACTCAGTTGCAGTTTCCTCACCTATAATTTCAGGATGATATTTTTCTCATAAGGGTACTGGAAGGATTGAGAGAGATCATGTATGCGAACAACCCCAGTACAGGGCTAGAAAATAATAAGGTCCTTTATTGTTAGAAACTGTTAGCCACTCAGTTGTGTCTGACTTTTTGTGACCCCGTGGACTGTAGCTGGCCAGGCTCCTCTGTCCAGGGAATTCTCTAGGCAAGAATACTGGAGTGGGTTGCCATTCCCTTCTCCAGGGGATCTTCCTGACCCAGGGATCAAACCAGGGTCTCCTGCATTAGAGGCAGATTCTTTTCCATGTGAGCCACCAGGGAAGCCAAGGTTAGATTTTAACATAATGGACTGATGAGCATACCACTAGCCATAATGAAAATAATTAAACACCCAGAGATGACAGCGGAGTGTGCATTGTGTACCTGGGTCGGTGTCTTGTTGTCTTTATTGGCTGCCTTAACCATGAGAGATAAAGAGGTTGTGTAGACACTGTTTTCTTCTTTGAAAGTTAACTCTTCTCAATAATTAAAATATGTAATTAACTCCCAATCAAATTCAGGTCGCCAACCTCTGTTTTAATTTCATTATTCTATTGTATTCCACTTGCCTCTAAAATGATTGAATGATCCTCTTGTACGTTTGTCTGAGAGGTAAAATATAGGACATCTAGTTAAGTCTTAATTTCAGACAAACAAATATTTTATTCTAAGTATATCCCAAGTTATACTGGGTTGGCTGAAAAGTTGGTTCAGACCTTATGGAAAGGCTTGAACCAGCTTTTTGGCCAAGCCAATATTTGAGATAGATTTTCGGGTAAGCAATGACTTTTTACTATAAGTCTAACTTAACTGGGAACTCCATGTTTTAATTTGCTCAGTTCCAGGAAATACAGCATCTGATGTGTGTGTGTTCCAAAGGCAAGGAGTCTTGACCATGAGGTCTGAGGCGGGTGGGTATGACAGTAGGTCACGATGACCTCTGGAGAGGCACGATTTCCCCAACCCTGATGTCTCACGCAAGGTGGGGTATCACCCGCCCACTCCTCTCCCACTTCTGAACGTCGTCTCCTCTGTAGAAACCTTTGGCTTTTTCTTTCTTTTAAGAGCTCAAGTAATGATGCATTCTTGCTATTTATCCAGTTAGATGGTCAGAACTTACTTCTGTTTCATTCAGTCCTGTATCACCCTGCCTAACAGAGGATCTGGGCACACAGTAGGTGGTCGATGAAAGTTCACTGAGTAAATGAGCTGGTGTGGATGTGTCAGGGATACAACTTATGTTCCCAAATCTCTGCTAGGCAATAGGATCCCGGGATGGATGACACAGATTTAGTTCCTGCACAGGAAATGAGCAAAATAACAGCTGTTGTATCACTTACCTGAGGGGATTTGATTGCTCTGAGCCTCAGTTTGCACATCCTGTATGGAGATAATCCATCTGCCTCAGAGGATTGTATTGAGGGAAAATGAACATCCATATCTGTGTTTAAAACTATCTCTGTATCTACTGTGTGTGTTTGTGTGTTGAGGGTGAATCCCGTTGGTCAATGCTGCTGCTGCGTCACTTCAGTCGTGTCCAACTCTCTGTGACCCCATAGACGGCAGTCCACCAGGCTCCCCGTCCCTGGGATTCTCCAGGCAAGAACACTGGAGTGGGTTGGTAAATGCTAGATTTCCTAAATTAATTGGTTCCTTTCCCTTTTTTTCATGTTAGGAAACTAGCATGGGCTTTGTGTGTACCTTTTGCTATTTCATCAGGGCAAGGGTAATGCCTCGACCAGAAAGGGTTCTAAAGGCCATGATTATAACAGGTGGATTTTTTCTTTAAATATGGAATAAAATTTCCAGATGCATGTCTTTGATAGCTGAGGGACTTTATCACAGACTCAGGCAAACATTTCTACTTCTGCCTTCAGGAGGACCTTTGAAAATAGGGTGCTGATGATCTGACAAAATATCTCCACCTTTTCCTGGAGTTCTGAGTTTCAGACAGTCTGGGGAGGGGAGGGTGGTGATGAGATCTTATAGCTGAATATTGTCTTTTGGCTGTGAGAGTCTGGAGTAAATTAAAACCCTGAAACCAAGTGACAAGACCTGAGGAAACTGTCCCCATGTGAGACTCCCTGCTCCTTGGGAAGATGGTTTTGACCCTCTGTAGGGTGCCTAGGGAGTTCATAACAAAATCTTCTAATACATTGCTCTTGTTATTCGGAGTTCATGGCTTTTTCAAGGAGCTCAAAATCATTCACCAGCTGCATGATTTCAGTATGAAACTAGATATTAAATGCAGACCTTCAGCCAATAAAACAGTTTAGTTGAGAATGCAAATACCCCAAGGTCACAGAATACCAAGAGTGAAGTGAAGACGGCCTTGTGCTCTTCCTGCCCGTACGCATCACGCGGCCCTGGGAACCACGAGCTCAGCTTACGTGGGTGTCGTGTGAATGCATTAGAGCTGCCGTGGGAGCACTGTCTTTTTTGTTCTATTAGGGTATGTCAGAGTTATTTACTTCTCTCAGAGGTTTGTACACCTACTAATGCCTAAACTTGGGCTCTGTGCACCAGAACCAGACTGAATCTCAGAGACAGAGTTTTGAGTGAGATAGAAAATGATAGCTTTATTGCTCTGCTGGGCAAAGGGGGACACAGTGGGCTCATGCTACCCAAAACCGTGTCCCAACATGGGGTAGGGGTTTGGTGAGGAGTTTTATAGCGATGCTTCAAGGGCAGGGTTGCCAATAAGGATGAGGGTGTGTGCCGGGCCTGCGTTCCTTTCATCTGGCCTAAGGTGAACTCTTGATGAGCTTCTGAGGTTCTCAAGGTTATCAAACTGTGACCTCGTCTCTGGAATGAAGAATGCTTCGTCAAGTAGTTAATGTCTTCCATTTATTGGGGTTTTTAGTTCTGCGGAAGAGCTCAAAGATATCCCTGAAGGCGGAACCAGGGCCCTGTCCCAAGGCTGCACTGTTGATTCTTGACTTCTCCTCCATTGACTGTCCAGCCCCTCCTTTCCTGGATTAGCAACTGTTTGAACTGCCCTTTGGAACACAAGGAAGACCATGGAGGCTGGAGCTGTTTCCTTACAAATGACAACCAGGAGCCACAGAAAGGCTTTGGTGCCCAGGAGCCCCACAGGGTCTCCTGCTCAGCTTCACTACCACCAGGGGTGCTTTGAGCCGAAGAGTGTGATTGATGTTTGGAAGACCACCACAGAAGGATGTGGCCAGGTATTTGTTCAGGGGTATGCTTTCCTTTGGCCACCTGATGTGAGGAGCCAAGTCAATGGAAAAGGCCCTGATGCTGGGAAAGATTGAGGGCAGGAGGAAAAGGGGATGACAGAGGATGAGATGGTTGGATGGCATCACCAACTCAATGGACGTGAGTTTGAGCAAACTCCAGGAGATGATGAAAGACAGGGAAGTCTGGCATGCTGCAGTCCATAAGATTGTAAGGACTCAGACGCGACTTAGCAACTAAACAACAACGATGCTTTCCTTGCCTTCTCATGCTCCATCTGAAGATTTAAAGTCCTGAATTTCTCAGGTCTGTCATAAGTTTCTAGAGTAAAAACTAGATTTATTTAATTGGGCACATTTGTTTCAAACCTATTCAATCCAGATAACAACTCATTTTAGCATGATTTTTCTACTTAATAAGAACACTTTTTCCAACTCGATTTGGCAGCTCTTAATAATTGTAGACAGAATAACTAGAGATGCAAGATATTAAAAAGTAGATTGTTGAAAGAAGGAACAGCAGTGCATGAGCTGAACAGCAGAATGTACCCAGCAATATGTCAAACACATAATAGAAGGCGATTTCATAGGATTTAAGAATCTAATAAGTTCCTAGAAAGACAAATCTTAGATGTTGAACTGAATAAATAAATGAAAAATTAAATTCATACAAGAGACACTGTATGGCAAAATTTTAGTTCGTTAATAGAAATTCCAGAAGCTTCTGAAGTGAAGTACGGTGGGCTGGGTGGGCTGGGTGGGCTGACTACCTGTAGAAGGATGTGAATCAGGTTGGCATCAGACTTCTCAGCAGCAGCAACGGATGCAGCAGGTAATGGATCAATATTTCCAAATGTTATGGAGACACTTAACTTTGAATCTGGATTGCTAGATCTAGTCCAGTTTAATTCAAGCTTAAGGGTAAAATCCATAGATTTTCTGATACGCAGAGTTTTGGAAAATTTGCCATGTGCAAGATCCCTTGAAAAGAATTACCTAGCAAGGGGAAAAAAATCCAGAGGAGAAGAAGTAGGATAAAAGAAACAACTGTTGAACAGATACATCAGGAAAAACCTTATTTTGTGGTTTAAAAAATTAATTTCCTAACTGAAATACTTCAGCTGATTTCAGAGGCAATGTGCTTGGGCTGCATAAAGGAGGCAGATGGAATTTAAAGCCTGCTGAAATTCTTGTTATATAGAGAACGTAGATGCTGATTATCTCTAAAACTGTTCTGAATAATCCATGTTCAAGTGTGTTTATCAGAAGTGTAAAGTAGCAATTATAGAAGTAGATCTGGAGTACAGTCCCCAGGCCACTAACTCTTCCGGTTAGGGGAAACAGAGCAAAAGAACCTCAATGGATTCAAGAGAAGTCAGAGAAGAAACAAAGAACTAGGAAATAACCAGAAAGAATGGCAAATAGAGACTGAATTAACTCATTCATAGTATAATTACTAATATAGACTTGGACACTTGTGCCCAATACTATGAATGAGTTAATGTTGCTTGTTAAAAGGCAGTGATTCTCAGGCTGAGAGATAAAACCCAATCTTCTTTATGCCATTTGCCACAGGGACGCTAAATCACAGTAATAATAATTTTAAAAAGTTCACAAGAAGGGATGTAAATATTTCCACAGATCAGAATGCATTTAGATCAGGGGCCAGAGGGAGGACTACATACAGATTGTGGAGGCTCTTCAGGGAGTATCAGAAACTTGAAGTCTCTCCCGAAGGGAAATGAGCAGTAAGGTAAAGAATGGCATGAGGTAATAAGATTTGCATTGGAGAAAGATTACTGGGGCCATCAGGAAAGTTTTCGAGGCAGGTCAAGCTTGTGGTGGGGAACACGCAGTAGATACTCAAGAAATTCATGCATGGAGCAGTGAAGAGCTGGACCGTGTCACAGCAGAGGAGGGTGGAGAAGGTGGTCAGTATTGTTGATTCAAGGAGAAAGACTCAGTAAGGCTTGGAGACAAGGGGAGGAGAATTGCAAGACGGTGCACAGGTTTCTGAAGTGCAAGCCTGGGGGGGGCGGGGCACCTTCACCAAGATGGGAACACACAGGGAAGAAGATACAGGGAGGGGGATGATGAACTTGTGCCTTGGTGTACTGGGGTGTTGAGCGATAGGTGATTCTAAAGATTGAGATTTTGAGTGGCTATGCAAATCTTAGAGCCACCGTCTTACCGAGGGAAGGAGTCATCATTAATTTGTAACCGGAGCTTGTACTACAGAGCCGGACTTGCTTCTAAGAGATAATATTCTTTAGATCCATTGTATGAANACTTGTGCCTTGGTGTACTGGGGTGTTGAGCGATAGGTGATTCTAAAGATTGAGATTTTGAGTGGCTATGCAAATCTTAGAGCCACCGTCTTACCGAGGGAAGGAGTCATCATTAATTTGTAACCGGAGCTTGTACTACAGAGCCGGACTTGCTTCTAAGAGATAATATTCTTTAGATCCATTGTATGAAAAGCTGTAACTCTGACACGAGGCCTGACTCTTTCCTTTTACATTCAGTGGAGAGGAAAAAAAAGAATGAAAATAATCACGTCTTTCTCAACCCAATTAGGAAAACTGAAGATTTGATGAAGCAAAGATCGCCAGTCACTGAATTCCCAAGGCTGTGCAGTGATGGGAATGGTGTAGGTGGGAAGGGGAAGGATGGGACTGTTCTCGATGCCTTCTGGCATGAAATGAAGCACTAAGAGCAAAACATTTAGGAAAATTAAGAAGCCCCTTGTTGCTCTCTGAGGAAAAGCAGCCCCTTGGGTGAACCGGTTGCTAATTATCCTCCTATCTAGTCATTAGTTGAGTGTGATAATTGACTTCACAGATTACAAATGATAAGCCTTTTTTGAGCTTTCCCTGGGGGGAGTGGGGGGTGGTGGGGGAGAAACACTACTCCCTCCTCTCCCCATCCAAAATGAAAAGACCTAGAGTGGAAACGGGGGTCATCCCAGTGTGGTCTGCTTGGAAACTCCCAAGGTCGTTGATCAGGATAAGAACTTCCAAAATGTGGAGACACCCAACCAAAAGGATAAAGAGTTCCCTGGATTCCTCCTCTTCCTCATATTTGAGAGAACTTCTGGGAGGCACCTGCATTTGTGTGGCTAACCAGATTCCAAATCTAGTTACTTCCCAGATCTAACTGTTTTCTCAGCCTGTCAGGAGGGAAATGCAGATGGAACCCAGTGACTCTGTTTTCAGTCCTTGGAATTTGCTGTATTTTTTCTGAAACTCAATCGTTCATTGTTAACTGCTTCCCGAAGGAGCTGGCTTGTGAGCCACGACTTGAAGGAGGGAGGCATTTTCTGAGCTGAATGGCATCGGGTTAGTCTTCTTTCAGAAAAAAAGGGCACTCACCCTCCCCTGTGCTTCTACAGCGCTCTGCAAATACTTCCTTTACAGTTCTGGGATCTGCACCGGATTTATTGGTAATACTTGTAAGACTATTCTTTATTATTAAATTTATGCTTTGAAAATTAAGATACACTCCCCAAAGAACTCAGGATTTGGAATCTCCTGGGTAGAGTTAAACAATCTATTCAAATAACCAGTTACTGAGTATGGATGTAAGAACAGAGGCAGTTGCCAGTGGTAATAACTGCAGGGGAGGAGGCAGGAAGACCCAGTCAGTGGAGAAGTGACTCGAATTCTGTCTCTATTTTATTTAAGGGAGAACAATGTTTTCCCAAATCAGTGGATGGTAGTGTCTGGAGAGGCAGAGGGGTGGGTTTCCTTGGGAGCCTTTGCATCAGAGATATGGATTTCCTGGAAAGACTTGAACACCAGGGGAAGCGAGCTGGACTCGGGTGTCTCCTTCAGTGAGAATGGGTTGGAGTCAGAAGGCAGGCAGGTGGTTTGGGAGGGCAGCAACAAGTCACCCAGCAGATGCTGGGTTATGGCTTTGATCCAGGTGAGAAGGCAATCGGAGCTTCTCAGAACTGTGTGAGGAACCCAGGGCTACTCTGTCCTGTGTAAGCCCCCGCCTCCTCAACTAAGCCCTTGGCTTTCCACTGTAGCCAGAGGTGGGGCTTTCAGATGCTGTCACTATGAGTGATAAGCCATACAGATCCCATCACTATGAGTGATTTGGGACCAGGCAAAGCTGTGGTTTTTCCAGTGGTCATGTATAGATGTGAGAGTTGGACCATAAAGAAAGCTGAGCTCTGAAGAATTGATGCTTTTGAACTGTGGTATTGGGGAAGACTCTTGAGAGTCTCTTGGACAGCCAGGAGATCAAACCAGTCAATCCTCCAGGAAATCAAACCAGTCAGTCCTCCAGGAAATCAGCCCTGAATATTTGTTGGAAGGGCTGAAACTCCAATACTTTGGCCACCTGATGTAAAAGAACTGATTCATTGGAAAAGACCCTGATGCTGGGAGGGATTGAGGGCGGGAGGAGAAGGGGACGACAGAGGATGAGATGATTGGATGGCATCACCAACTCAATGGACATGAATTTGGGTAAACTCCAGAAGTTGGTGATGGACAGGGAGGCCTGGCGTGTGCAGTCCATGGGGTCGCAGAGTTGGACACGACTGAGCGACTGAACTGAGCTGAACTGATAGTGGCTGATAAGCAGGAGCATGGGGTGAGCGCGTCCTGAGCTTTCATTCGGTGCTAGTTACTGTCCTAACCCTTGATGCGCATAGAACAGGGCTGACGTTTTATCTCCTAAAGAAAGAGGAGCAGTTATCCCTTTGACAGATGAGAAACTGAGGCTTGTAGAGGTTCACTACTGTGCTTAAGGGGAAGGAAAACTTCTGAAAATGGGAAAACTGAGTCCCATTTCAAAATTCTGAGTAAGAACATTTGAAATCCAGAGGACGAAGCTCGTCAGACCAAGGCATCTGAGTTGAGAACTGGGAGCCACGTCTAAGAGCTGAGGTGAGGGGCTGGGGGACATCAGGGTAGCAATGATGCCAAGAGCAGGAACTATCTGGGTCAAATAAAAGGGCAGGGGCCCCAGAGAAATACTGAGACCAGAGACCAGCAGCCTAACAATGTTGGCAGAACTCGTAGCGGGTTGTTCCTAGGACGTTGCAAAGTCTACTGAAAGGTCCTAGGATGGAATGGCTTACTTGAGGACAAGGAAGCACCCTTCTTAGAGGGAGGGTGATGCCTTTTATAGTTCAGGGAGACAACTGTGTGCTGGAGGAGGGGCTTTGGTGACAGCCAGGGGGGCGTGTTGTGTGTCAGACTCAAAGTTAACTTTAACGGGAAGGATTCAACCTCGTGAGCAGCTTGACTTTTGGCTGACACTACCTATCTGACCTTGGATAAGTGACTATCCTGGCTGGACCTCTCTGTTCATTTTCACAAGGCGGACCTCATCGAATACTGGCATGACATGGTTGTAGGGAGAATTCCGGGGGATAATGCAGATAAAATTATGCGGCATTTGCCTCCCTCCTCGACCTCTTCCTTCTCTCCTCGACCTCTTCCCTCCTGGACACAGGCCCCTTGGTGGCTGACAGAGCGTAGAAGAGGACTCGAGTGCATACTCAGTGGAGCCCAGAGAAGTCTTTTCAGGAGCCCGTGACTGACAGCTTCAGCTCCTCCTGGGACTGGCTGGGAGAGAGGGCAGGGAGGTGGGGCGTGCGGTGGTAACTCGGTGCACCACCAGTGGACATCCTTTCTGAAAGACTCACCATGAACTTCTTATCCTGTAGGCAGGCCTGACTGGTATGCCCAGGTCCTGTTTGAATTGAGAAATAAAATACAGGGAACCGTGCTAAACACTTACTTGCTAGACACTTAATGCCGCCTCCACTGGGAAGAGATGTTGGACGTTGAGACCGGGCTCAGGGAAGAAGGAGGGACTCTCTGTTGGCCTTTCCTGGGTCAGAGCCCAGTCTTGTTGTGTGCTTCACAGCTGCTGCCACTGGGAGAAGCAATTTGTCAACTTTATACCTTTCTGCTTTATGGTCTGGTGACTTAATAGGATTCGACCTTCCCTGGATTCCATTTCAGTTGGGTCAGACACTGCACTTCAAGTTAAAATTGGGGCTCTGACACAGATGATGAGGAATGGGTGAGGTATGTGGACTCGTACCCATGGGAGGGCTCTAGCCCAGATGCTCTCTGAGCCAGAGAGACCAGTCCCTGTGTCCATGTGGTTACCTGGCCAGAGCTCTACTTCACATAACACTGTGACCATCCTGCCTGTCCCCAGCACTGCACTGGGCCTACTCAGCTATTGACCCATTGAGAGGAAGCCTCAGTTTTTATGCAGCAGTGGAATGGAATTCAAAGTTGGGCAAAGACACTGTCACTGCCAAGGGTTTCTAAGATGACAGCATTCACTTGGCCAGTCTGTGTTTAGCGTCACTGTATTGTCAGTCACTGTGGCAGACAGCGAAGGGAATGGAAGGATTTCAGCCATGTTGCCAAGGAACTTGCCTTCCAAGTGAGAGAAAGGCAAGGGCGTGCATGCCTGTAATACAAGGCAGAAAATGATCAGACTAAGGAGGAAAGCTGTTATAAAACAAGATCGGAGAGTGTTGGGAGACAGGTGAGAATCCNATTGTCAGTCACTGTGGCAGACAGCGAAGGGAATGGAAGGATTTCAGCCATGTTGCCAAGGAACTTGCCTTCCAAGTAAGAGAAAGGCAAGGGCGTGCATGCCTGTAATACAAGGCAGAAAATGATCAGACTAAGGAGGAAAGCTGTTATAAAACAAGATCGGAGAGTGTTGGGAGACAGGTGAGAATCCTGGAAGGCTTTATAAGTTGAAGTGAGCTTCTGAAGAGAGGGATGTGGGCAAGTGGGCACTGAGCTGAGGGAAGGTCAGTCTCGGGGGAGACAGGAACAGAGGCAGAGTTCAGGGGTGTGGCGTCATGCCAGGCGGAGGGAACAGAGTGGTCCATGGTGTCTCGGGCTGGGGTGTTCCTGGGAGACCTGCCCTGGTGATGGGCATATAGCCAGAAGTAAGAGCTAAGGCTTCCTGGGACAGTGCTATGGATCACTGTTTTAAGCCCTTTTTGTGTATAATATGGGCTTCCCAGGAGGCACAGTGGTAGATAATCTGCCTGCCAATGCAGGAGACACCAAGTTCGATCCCTGGGTCAGGAAGATTCCCCTGGAGTAGGAAGTGGCAACCTGATCCAGTATTCTTGCCTGGAGAATTCCATGGATAGAGGAGTCTGGCGGGCTACAGTCCATAGGATCACAAAGAGCCCGACAGGACTGAGCACATGCGCGTGTACAATGTATGTGTGTGTCTGTTACATCCTCTGTATCTGAGCACTGATTCGAAGGGAAATAGATTATACTTAGTAAATCTTCCCATCCCTATGAGTGGTTACTATTGTTCCCATTTGATGGTTGATGAAACCAAGGCTAAAATAACAAAATGTATAAGTAACTTGTAGGATCACTTGCAGCTTGGGCAGAAGGATGGGTTTCAAAGGAAGAGAGGCAGGAGGGAGGGAAGGTGGACGTCTCCCAGGACTGACTCTGTCCTGAACAGGGTCCACTGGAAGCCAGTCTCCAGGCAGGGTCTGTGTGTGCAGTCGCCCTAGAGCAGCTGGCCTCGGCCTTTTCGGCACCAGGGACCAGTTTCGCGGAAGATAACTTTTTCCACTGACTGGAGTGGGAGGGCTGGTTTGAGGACGATTCACGCACCTTGCATTTATTGTGCGCCTTATTTCTATTATTATGACGTCAGCTCCATCTCAGATCACCAGGCCTTAGATCCCAGAGGCTGGGAAGCCCTGCAGAGGCTAGAGCAGCCCATCCCCACGGCAGCACTGCTCCCTTCTGATTCCTGACTTTTGGACTCTGGGGGGACGGCAGGCTCTGAGTCATGTGCCCATTCTGTGCGCCGTCCCCTGCTGGTGTCGCATGGTTGACGTCCTTGGCTTTCTCTAAATGAAGGTGTCACTGAGACACAGCTCAGGGAGGATCATTGAGGAAGATGAGGGATGTGGTTGGGGACCAGTGTCCTGTGATGAGCCAGGAGGCTGGTCATCTGCCCACTGTGTCCAGAAGGCCATCCTGAGAGCGGACTTCAGAAGGCAGATGGTCTCACCTTTAGGATGATGGGCTCCAGAATCTACCCTTGACCACTTCAGTAGGTTTCATCTCATCCAAGAGCTACGAAAAGTGAATAAGACGAGCTTTTCATGAAAAAATGAGTTTTGTCAACTTTTGGGACACTAGTCCTTCAGAAATAAATTGAAAGGATTTTATTATGAATGTTTACCCTAGCACTGTATGCATTAAACAAAAAATGAAAACTCTCCAAATGACTAGAATGCTAGCAATCCATCATCAGGGAAGTGATTAAATCAGCCGTGGTATTTTGATGCATTTGTACTGTAGTGGATTACAAAGCTACTTCAGTGAACGATAAAGATCAATGTCCATTAATCTGGAAAGATGTCCAGGAAAACACTGTCGATGACGCAAAAAGAAGCTGCAGAATAATGTATAAAACTTTATATGATTTTTTAGTGAAAAGAGGAAGAAAAAGAATAAGTAAACCTGTATATCTTGGTCTGTGTGGCTATAAGCATAGCTGAAGCAAGAAACAGAACAATTTAAAAAATGATATCATCTTGTTATCTTAAGGCAAGGCATGGATTTGAAGAAAAACAAATTTTAAATTCTTTATAAAGTTTCTTATTTAATTTCATAAAAGTCATGTGTTTATTTTATAATTAAAAGTCCAGCAAGCTAAGCATTGTTCATGGATGAAATTGAGGAAAGGAAGGGAATTAGAGCTAAATTACACAGTACATTAAATGCCAGAATATAGACTCTGTGATTCACATTATACACCAGAATTTTTAAACACAGTTTCCAAGTGACATGAGTACCATAAAATACCGCTAAAACAGGTTTTTGATAAAATAATTTGTGAAAAGTTACCCAATATATTCTATTATATCCGTGGGTCACCAATATACTTATCAACCTACTTATCAATACCTTGTCAAAGCCATGGAGAAATCCTGCATTTAAACATATTTTTCGAAAGTACTCCTCTAGTTTCCCAGATGTATTTTCAGAAAACCTCTCTTTTGCATTACATTTAGCTGGGAAACACTTGGTAAAATGCTTGGAAAAAAAAAAAAANTTTATCTACGAAATGGGAACACTGGATCACATTTTCTCTTAGTAGTCTATCACTGCTCCGATATGCACAGGCTCTGGAGTTCAACTGCCTTAGTTCAGACTCTAGCTCTTCCAGAAGTCTATGTTTGCCCAGATGAATGTCCTTTGGACTTTAATAGTCACTGAGGAGCCTCCTCTGTAAAATGCAACAGTCATAGCAGCACACACCCTGTATGGTTAGTATAAAGCTGAGTGGGGTATAAAGTGTAAATGAAGTGCTGAACTTGCCTCCTCTTTTGCTCCCTGATATCAGTCATGCACACCGTAGTAAGAAATTTAGAACATGTTGTCCTGGGGAATTTCTTAATCAACTCCATTTTTTCTGATTGAGGGATGAAGGCATGTGTTCTTATCTGTAATAATTACTAAGAAAAGAAATTTAAGCTGTGATATCTGTAGTCAGGCTGGGTATTTAGGAATAGGGTTCAAGGTCTTGCCTGGGCTCATGAAATCTACCACCAGGCAGCCACCAGCGTTCTAACCCTTGCGCCTTGTGTGCCTTCAGACAGTGTCATGGGAGGTTTAAGGGAGCCCGGGAGACCTCAATGAAACTTGTTCTCAGAATACTGCCTTAGGAAAACCGCACGCAGATGGGCTTGTGCTGATTTGAGGAAACAGAAGGAAAATAATTCATGGTTTCAAAACTTGACATTTTTTATCTTCCCACCAGATATGTCATGTGTACTATATTTGCCGCACTTCTTGGCCTGACTTTCTCAAGCTCTCTCAAGCTCAAGATTCAGGAATTATACTTGACATTTCCTCCCAATATGGTCACGAGAGGCAAAGAGGAAGGGCTCTGTCATTGGTGGGGAAAGAAATGCGGGCTTTGGAGATGACCGGACCGAGGTCCACGTACAGGCTCCAGTGCTGAGTCATCACGGGATCTCCTTCACGTTCCCCCTCTGAGCTCAACGCCCTGCAGCTGTGAAGTGGGAATAATCACTGGTTCCCAGGGATGGCACAGGACTACAGGGCAGTCAAGTCTATGCAGTGCCTGTTCAGGCTACAGGCACATAGGTCAGCCTATACCTTCAGAAGAACTTACGTAAGTAGCTCTCATGAGGTTGTTCTCACCCCTAAGAACACTGTTCAGAGTCTTAAAACAGTGCATCTTGGAGGCAGAATTTCAACAAATATGTCTCACTCACTGTGAAAGGGAGTCCCTGACCACTCTCCTATTCTGTCTCCTTCCTCTGTCAGCTCCTTCTCTCCTCCCCAAGCTTGGCACCTTTTTTTTTTTTTTTTAACTTTACAGTATTGTATTGTTTTGCCATACATCAACATGAATCCACCACAGGTACACACGTGTTCCCCATCCTGAACTCCCCTCCCACCTCCCTCCTCGTACCATCCCTCTGGGTCGTCCCAGTGCACCAGCCCCAAGCATCCAGTATCATGCATTGAACCTGGACTGGCGATTCATTTCATATATGATATTATACATGTTTCAATGCCATTCTCCCAAATCATCCCACCTTCTCGCTCTCCCACAGAGTCCAAAAGACTGTTCTATACAGCTGTGTCTCTTTTGCTGTCTTGCATACAGGGTTATTGTTGCCATCTTTCTAAATTCCATATATATGTGTTAGTATACTGTATTGGTGTTTTTCTTTCTGGCTTACTTCACTCTGTATAATAGGGTTCAGTTTCATCCACCTCATTAGAACTGATTCAAATGTATTCTTTTTAATGGCTGAGTAATACTCCATTGTGTATATGTACCACTGATTTCTTATCAATTTGTCTGCTGATGGACATCTAGGTTCCTTCCAACCTATAATAGCTACAATAATAGCCTACTATAGCTACTGGCTATTATAAACAATGCTGTGATGAACATTGGGGTACACGTGTCTCTTTCAGTTCTGGTTTCCTCAGTGTGTATGCCCAGCAGTGGGATTGCTGGGTCATAAGGCAGTTCTATTTCCAGTTTTTTAAGGAATCTCCACACTGTTCTCCATAGTGGCTGTACTAGTTTGCATTCCCACCAACAGTGTAAGAGGGTTCCCTTTTCTCCACACCCTCTCCAGCATTTATTGCTTGTTGACTTTTGGATCACAGCCATTCTGACTGGCGTGAAATGGTACCTCATTGTGGTTTTGATTTGCATTTCTCTGATAATGAGTGATGTTGAGAATCTTTTCATGTGTTTGTTAGCCATCTGTATGTCTTCTTTGGAGAAATGTCTATAACTATAAGCAAGGTGAAAAGACCGCCTTCAGAATGGGAGAAAATAACAGCAAATGAAGCAACTGACAAACAACTAATCTCAAAAATATACAAACAACTCCTGAAGCTCAATTCCAGAAAAACAAACGACCCAATCAAAAAATGGGCCAAAGAACCTTTTATAGCCATGATCCCGCATCTCATGAACTGACCCCCGTGGAGAGAATTCCCAAAGTGCAAGGTGGAGATGATCTTGAAAACTGGTCACATAAAGTGAACCTGACCCGTCTTCACACTGCCACATCAGTAGTTCTAGCAGTGAGGAGGATGTGGACCTAGATGGTCTATGAGCAACACGACCAGGGAGGGAGGAAGACATTCCATGTGATACAGTTGGGAGCCAAAGCCAGGAGGCAGACAGATCGAGACCCACACCTGTGTATCACTGGGAGGCCTGTGGGAGCCTCCAAGGAGGCTGGCGGGTGAGGGAGGCTGAGTTGGGATCAGGACCCTGTGGTACGATTGGGAATCAGGGTTCAGTCCCAGGTGGGTGTAAGTCCTGCTGTCCTTGAGGAAGATTGGCTCCATCTAGACCAGCATCCACACACAGGGTGGGCTCAGCATCAGGAGGCTGAGTGCATCAGCGTGGCCTCAGGTGCACACTGGCATTATTGCCCCATCCCAGTCCCTTCTCCCTCTGAGCCTGGACAGCACAGGACCCAGGGCCTCAGAGTGCANGATTGGCTCCATCTAGACCAGCATCCACACACAGGGTGGGCTCAGCATCAGGAGGCTGAGTGCATCAGCGTGGCCTCAGGTGCACACTGGCATTATTGCCCCATCCCAGTCCCTTCTCCCTCTGAGCCTGGACAGCACAGGACCCAGGGCCTCAGAGTGCAGAGTCTTGCCCTCCAGGAGGAGGCAGGGTTGGGAAGGTTCTGTGTTGTCAGAACCTTCTGTCTGTGCCCTGCCCCTTCTAGGCTCCAGTTTCCCCAGGGGAGCTGGAGGGTTCAGTCAAGGAGGCATAAATGTGGGGGTGGGCAAAAATAGGAGGACACTCACTCCAGGAGCAGTGGGCTCTGACCTTGGTGAAATGACCCTCTAAATCATTCATGGAAGGCAAGTAGCCTCCTCTGAGCTCCACATCCCCACTTCTTAGACCTATGTTTCCATCAGAAAGACTTGTGGTGACCTAGTGGCCCCTATGCCTCTGATCCCCATCCTCATCCTTCTTCTCTTTCATGTGTATCAGTTTGTACTTTTCTTTCATTGCCTTTGGGACCCAGGCAGATCCGCCTTCAAGTGCACACCTGCATCTTTGCTCACATTCCCAGAGCCTTCCTGGTGGAGGAGAGGGGGAGGGTTCCCTTCTCCCCCGTCACTGCCGCCACCCCCACCACTGTTGCCATCGTCCCTACATCCCCAAGGGGGTGGTCTGGCCTTCATCCTGGTGGCGTGAAACACACAACCCCCCACACCCCATCCCCCAGCCTCATCTTCTGCCTTTCCATGTCACACTGCCTGCATCTACCCCCAGGGATGGTGATATGACCCCAAACTGTCAGCTCGCTCTTTCACGCTCACTTAGAGCGCATTACAGACATATTGTGCAAAGAGCTTCCATTTACAGAAGCATCAATGTGCAGTTTTTGGGCTGTGAAGGACAAGGGCACTCCTGTCATTTATTGACCAGGAAAGGAGGGCTGCAGGTCTCCCCCCAGCCAGAGAGTGGGCTGGGGACTGAGCCCCAAGAGGAGCAGGCCCCTTCCATGACTAGAGGGACAGGGTCTCCCCACGCTCAGCATCTCTGCTGGTCATCCATGCCCCCATGACCGCCAGTGCCCAGGGCAGCCTGAGGCTGCTGAGAAGGCCCCATATCTTGGCCCACATGCCTCTACCATTGTTCTCTCCAGTTATTTTAATATTGAAAGAAACTTTAGCCTCGCACCCTATCTAGTTCCCCTTGAAACTATGCCCTGTACCCCACCCACCCTATCTGGTTGTCTTTCCTGGGTCCCTGTGGCTCTGATTGGGTCTCCAGCCCTCCATGCCTGACTGCCTGCTCAGCGTGTATGCTGTGAGCATGGCAGGGAGGCGGGGTCATGGTACGTCAGAGTCCCAGAAGTTGCCCCGTAATTCTCTCCCGTAGGGCTCTGCTTCACTCCCTGCACAGTGCTGCCTTCTGTGGCTGAGCACATCCCACCCTGAGACTGTTGAGCCCTTCCTCGCCCCCCCCCCCACTGCATGTCCCCTCCTTCAGCCACAGTGAGCATCCTGGAGACACATCCCTGCTCTGTGGTGTCACATCTGTGCCCAGCCTGTGCCCCTCCCTCTCTGCTGGGATGCTGTGTCCACCCTCCTTTCCTTGAATGACTCCTGGTCATTTTTAGCACTGACCTCAAGGGACGCCTTTTAGGGGAAAGCCACCCAGGCTCTGGTTCACCTCTGTCCATCTCCTTTTGGGGCCCTTCTCTGGGTCATGTAATACCCCATCCAAACATCAATGCATCTCTAAAATAGGATATGGGGATGGCCAGAGCATGGGCCACTGTCTTAGTCTGTCCTGACCACTGTAACAAAATACCTCTGGCTGGGTGGCTTATAAACAACAGAGATCTCTTGCTCACAGTTCTGGAGGCTGAAAAGTCCAAGATCAAGGCACCAGCATGGTTGCCTTCTGGTGACAGGCCCCTTCCTGGTTCATAGCCCATGCTTCCCACTGTGTGTGCACACAGTAGTTAGGGCTGGGGATCTCTCTGGAGACTCTGTTGTTATTATAAGGGCACTAATATCATTCACATGGGCTCCACCCTTCTGACCTAAGCATCTCCCAAAGGCCCCACCTTCTCATACCATCACATTGGGCATTAGGATTTCAACATACAGATTTTGCAGAGACAAACATTCAGACCACAGCAGCCCCTCTAGCTATGCTTGAGTGAAGTCCTGGCCTCAGTTTCCTCCTCTGTGAAACAGAGATGACAGCAGATCCTCTCTGCTAGAGAGGTGGGTGTCCCCAGGTGACTCTCTTGGATTGGGGCATGGCCTTGAGTACATGACTTACATGACACACATGAATGATGGACGGGCTTGGATGGTAGCCAACCCACAGTAAGCTGGGCCACCCCCAGCTTTTCTTTGTAGTGTCTCATACAAGACAGTGGTGTGGTCTTTCAGTGAAGGGACTGGTAGTGCCTGTCCTTATTGCCCCAGTGCCCACTACAAGGGCTTAGCAGAAACTTAGTGCTCAAAACAAAGGGAATGGATAAGGGAAGATATAGTAAGGAGATGCACAAGGTATCTAGACATCACTTGTGCAACTTACAGTAATTGGTTGAAAGCAGTGAGGCAAACAGGTTTGTCTTTCTGATTGCATAGCAGTGGTCTGAATGGTAGCTTAAGGATCTTTCATTCTTAGTCTGCCTCTTAGATTGATTGACACTATGAGCAAGTGTGTGAATGTGTGAGTGTATATGTATTGTAAAGGGGACGTTTCCTTTCCTCACAGCACCAATTAAAAACCCTTGTCATCCCGGCATGCAACAGCCAAGGGACAGAGCCCCAAGGATGGGTTTACTGCTGGGTCAGTTGTTGGGGAGGCCCAAGCATCTGCTGTTATTCTTGTCTGAGTGGCTGCGGTTTGGGAGTAATGCTTGAACTGCTGCCGGGGTCCCCCTGTGACTCAGACCTGGGGATTGATGATGGGTTTTGTCATATTTCTGAATAATTAAAGAGCAGCTTCCATTTGTGGGGACTTACTCTGAAGCCATCACAATGTATTAGTGGTCAAGTAGGGTTCATATTTGAGAGTTTAAAAGGTGAGAGAGGAAACCCACAGCCCGGAAGATAAAGTTGAGCACTATAAATAATTGTGTGCCGTGGCATGGTGGCTACGTCACAAGAAATGCCGTTTCCTGGAAGGCATGCCTTCCAGGCCCCTTCACGTAGGCACACCATGCTATTTCTTCAGCAAAGCCGGCCCCGAATAATCTGGACGTTGGAGTGAGCAGACGTGCTTCTTGAGGCCAAGCATTTTTTCAGCCGTGGAAATGTTCAGCCCAGGGTTTTATAGAGAGAACTGAGGAAGTGGCTCCAGGGGCAATGAGTCTTTTTTCTCTCTGAGCCTCAAGCTTTCGCTTTTCGGTAAAATGGAGCTAAAGGTGTAGGAACTGCCTGTCTTACGAGGCTGTGGTGACGGTCAAATCGGGTGGTGCGTGTGGCATGAGAAATGAGCGTCTGGGCCAGTACAAGGACGCTGTCACTTGTACGAAGAGATGTGACTTCACTCCTTCCGTTTGTGGAGTCTCCCTGTGTGTGATCCTAGCATTCCTTTTCCTCCCGCGACTTGGTGAACAGCAAGAGGTAGGTTTTTGTCTCGGGGGGTGGGGAGAGATGATTTCCAGGAGCTGGAGTAAGCCAACTCTAAAAGCTGACAAGGTGGGCTCCAAAGACTGAACTAAACTCCCCTTGCTGAATTCAAAGGAAATATGGGCAGGAACCAGAAATCACTCAGAATTCAGAAACAATGGCCACTTACAGCATAAAGCCACTGAATTACACCGAACCAACTGTCTTTAGAATAAGATTATAGGTGATCCAAAGCAGCAAAACCAGTCCATACTCAAAAGGAATGATTTGGCCTTAGTGTCATGATGTACAGAGTCAAACATCAGCTACCACTGGCAGAATTTATGTGAAAAATTTATGGGAATAGATATGTTCCGTGGTGGATGTCTCTGAGCTTGCTCAAATTAATGTTCTTTAGTTGTAAACAGTTGATAATAAGGTAGATATGTAGGTAGTTGAAAGAAAGAAAAAGGAGGGAGGGAATGTGGGTAGGTAAAAATAGATAGAGCTGCTGCTAAGCTGCTAAGTCGCTTCAGTCGTGTCCGGCTCTATGCGGACCCCATAGATGGCAGCCCACCAGGCTCCCCCGTCCGTGGGATTCTCCAGGCAAGAACACTGGAGTGGGTTGCCCTTTCCTTCTCCAATGCATGAAAGTGAAAAGTGAAAGTGAAGTCGCTCAGTCGTGTGAGACCCTCAGTGACCCCATGGACTGCAGCCCACCAGGCTCCTCCATCCATTGGATTTTCCAGGCAAGAGTACTGGAGTGGTGTGCCATTGCCTTCTCCGATAGATAGAGCTAGAAAGAACTATTTTTTTTCTCAACTTCCAGTCCTTCTTTTGATGGAAGAAATGCTCATACATTGAAAAGACCAGAGAAGAGCCTTGTGTTCAGAGTTGAGGAGTCTGTAATAGAATTCCAGCGGGGACAATTCCCTGAAGCCCCCATGTGTGAACTCACACCTGCTTATGCACATAAGTGTATCCTATAAAAGAAAGGAGTTGGTTCTGATTCATGCGTGAACAGCCTATCCCAGCTTCAACCACGAAAGATCTATTCATAACAGTGAGGTTTAGTTGAGAAAATCTCAATACCTGGGCAGAGTTACGATGTGGCTAGTGGAGCAGCCATCATATATTTTAATTACGGCAAGAAAGCAACTTTTTGATAGAATGGGTGAGCACAAACATTTGGCAACTTCCTGCATGAGTGCAAATGAAAAGCAATTCTATTAGGGCTGTTATTTATTTATTTATTTTTCCCTCAAGAATGACTTCCTTTGTGTGGCAATAGGAAGCTTTCAGGAAATTATTCTTTCTGGCACTGCTGGTGTTGAAGCACCAGAATGAACCTGCATTCAGTAATCTAAAGTAACTTTGTTTTCCAAGTTAATTAATTGAATGATTCTTGATGTTTGACAATGAAATATAACATGGTAACAGCATGAGGCAGTTTTCTCCTTTAATTTAAAAAAGAAAGAGTCTTGTCTACTCCATTTTATATTAGAGCCACCGTCATTATGCAGAAG
The DNA here is from genome assembly GCA_006410615.1 of Neotragus moschatus. Classification (NCBI taxonomy): domain Eukaryota; kingdom Metazoa; phylum Chordata; class Mammalia; order Artiodactyla; family Bovidae; genus Neotragus; species Neotragus moschatus. The sequence continues at coordinate 622,881 of SJYA01002795.1, read as the reverse complement.
CAGACAGAGTTGATGGGCCAGACGTTTTTTGGGTCAGACATTTTTTCCCCCATGCATAAAACAGTATAGACTAGCGATTCTCAAATTTTAGTGTTCCTCAGAATAACCTGAAGATCTTATTGTTTTAATTACTTGATTTATTTGTTTGGCTATGCCAGGTCTTAGTTGCCACATGTGGGTTCATCTTTCTTGTGGCATGTGGAATCTTGAATTATAACATGTGGGATCGAGTTCCTCAACCAGGGATAGAACCCAGGCCCCCTGCATTGGGAGCATGGAGTCTTAGGCACTGGACCACCAGGGAAGTCCCTGAAGATCTTTTTAAGATGCAGACTAGGACCCAGTAGGTTTGCAGTGGAACCTATCTGAGGTCCTGCATTTCTATCGGTCTCTCAGGTACGCTTATGAGGCTGCTCATCCATGAATCCCACTTTCAGATCTCTGTGTCAGTGATTCTGCCACAATATCTATGTGGGGGAAGGGAAAAGAGGGCAGGAGGGAGAGATGAACCAAGTTGCTGTTAGATGCTGGGGCTGCGATGGGCTACTCTTCCCCATCAGCCAGTAACCCCCATCCTGTGTATTAACTAAGCTAGGGGAGCTCTTAGGGTGAATTGTGTTGTCAACTACAGCTGTGGCTGAAATCAGGTGTAGATCAGAGGGCTGTTACCCTGGGCACCAAAGCCATCTGCTGCATTAGGTCCCAGTGGAGTGTGAGAAGGAGATTGCGTCTGGCACCCAGGGTACCTAGACGTGAATGTTAACTGCCGGGCGCACCAGGAATCCACAGACATGTGCCTGAAATAGACCAGCTCCAGAAATTAGACCCATGGACAGATGCTCAGAAGCAGCCACCATGAAAGCCAAATTCAGATGCTTCAGTCTTCAGACTTGATGAAGTTTCTCAGAGCAGCACCGGGGTGTCAGTTTGGTGTCTGTCCCCTTGTTGTCAGGCTGCCCTGGTAGCTCAGACAGCAAAGAATCTGCCTGCGATGTGGGAGGCCTGGGTTCGATCCCTGGGCCAGGAAGATCCCCTGGAGGAGGGCATGGCAACCCACTCCAGTATTCTTGCCTGGAGAATTCCAAGGACAGAGGAGCCTGGTGGGTCCGTGCAGTTGCAAAGAGCAGGACACGAGTGAGCGCCTGACACACACACACACGCCCTGCTTGTCACTGCGTCACTGGAATGTGCACTGTCTCCTGCCTGTGAGGTCACCTGGGGAGCTGGAGCTGGAGCTTGCATGAGTGGTAATGAACTCTGTGTGCTCAGAAATCCTCATAGAACTGGTTTGAAATAACCCTCATTGCTGTGTACTGGGCTCACTGGCCAGGGTTCCAAACACAATCCCACAGCTTCGAGGCTGCTTTGCTTTTCTGTCAAGCTGTCAAGGGAACAATCTAAATACATCTTTTTTCATTTGTCACTTATGAACAGCTGTAGACCCGGAGATGTCTCTTTGGGGATCAGAGAGAGTTTAAAGGAGAAGCAGGGTTGTGAAATATTCTTTGACATTTCGAATATAATCAGTTAACAGAATATCCAGATTGCGAAGGGGGATTCCCCTGACACTCGGCTGTGGGGTGCAGAGGCATTGCCAACGCCCTCATCAGTTTTAGGACTGCCGAAGCTGGAGCTCTGTTGTTCCCAACACCCTGGTAAGGCTGTCTCCTTTATGGCCGTGCCACCACAGGGGCTCAGATGATTAAGCATCTCTAATGAGCCTAACAGAAGACAATGGCATCTGTTATTTACCTAGGGAGAAGTTAGGAGGGGAGGGACATGTGTGTGTCCTGGGGACCCTTTATGCAGCATTTAACTAGGGTTGGGATGAAAGGAAGCTGGAGGGGGAAACATCAGTTAAGCCTAAGCATATGGGAGTATTTTCCAATCAGACATAGTATAGGCTCTGTGTTGTTCAGACCAGGGCACAAAAGAGAGATGGCCTCTCACATCATGCAGGAGGAAAGGGGGATAGCACCTGTGGAGCACCCACCACCTACCAGGAACCAGCCCTTTGCTTCTACATAGTTTTTCCTAGAATGATGCCATAGACTCAATAAACAGTGACTTAAAATGTTTCTACTTTAAATGAAGAAATAGAGGTTCAGAGACCTTAAGACTTATTTATTCCTTCAAAGCTAGAAAGTGCTGGAGCTTTCAAATCTAGATCTACTTGAGCCCAAGGTCAAGAAATTCCCACTCTGAGTAATTTTAAAACCATTATCATTATAATATTAAGGCTATGGATGAAAGAGGCATACACTGCATATAAAATGTATGCAAATATCTTTTTCTCTATGTGAGTATTAATTTTGGCTCCATGCTTCCTGGAAGGGAAGTCAGGGAGGGAAATAGGAATGAAAATATTTTGCAGAACTGATGAGGCCTGTCATCTTTGAAGACAAGGTGTTTAAAGGTTTTTGGTACTATCATCTTCAGACTTTATGCATGTAGCTCTTCCACAAAATAAAGTTATTTGGTCCATTTATATCTATTTATATAGGCCCCCTTACTCCAGCCCTGCTCCCCCTATAATGCCTACTTGAAGCTCCGCCTCTAATGCGTATCCCACCGGCACTGTTTCAGCGGCATCTCCCAGCTGTGTACCTTACAGTTCTTCCCGATTTTATTGAGATGTGATTGACACACAGCACTGTATTAGTTTAAGGTGTGCAGTGTCTGGACTTGATTTAGGTGTACTGTGAGGTGATTCAGTAAGTTCAGTTAACATTCATCATTTCATACAGACACATACACGCAAAAAAGAGTGGTTTTTCCCTTGTGATGAGAACTGTTAGGATTTACTTTATTAGCAACTTTCTAAGAAACCACACAGCAGTGTTAATTACAGCAAACGTGCTGTATGTTTTGTCCCCAGTACTTATGTATGTTACAATGGAGAGTTTTTACCTCTGACCATCTTCATCTAATTAGTACTCCTTCCTCGCCCATCTCTAGTAGGGCTTCCCCGGCAACTCAGTGGAAAGGAATCCGACTGCCAATGCAGGAGCCANGCACAGAGTCGGACACGACTGAAGTGACTTAGCAGTAGCAGCAGCATAGTACTTATCTAAAGATATTATATCACAATGTCTTCACCTATTAACCCATCAATGAACACTTAGGCTGTTTCCTTGTCTTGGCTCTTGTAAATAATGCGATAGTAAACATGGATGTGTCACTATCTCTTCAACATGTGTTTTTATTTCCTTTGGAGATATACCAAAAACTGAGACTGCTGGGTCATATGGTAGTTTTATTTTTAATTTCGGTGGAACCTCTATTTCCATAGTGGCTTTACCAGTTTACATTCTTACCAACAGTGTACTAGGATTCCCTTTTGTCCGCATCCTTGCCAGCCTTTCTTCTCTTGTCTCTTTCACCATAGCCTTTCTAACAGGTGTGAGAAGATATCTCATGTGTCTTTGATTTGGACGTCCCCAGTGGTTAGTAAGACTAAGCATCGTTTCGTATATCTGGTCATCATTTGAATCACATATTTTCTTTGAAAAATATCTATTCCTGTCGTTTGCCCATTTTTTTAAATTGAAGTATTATTTATTAATTTTTGGCTGTGCTGAGTCTCCACTGCTTCTCAGGCGTTTCTCCAGTAGCTTTTCTCAACGGGGGCTACTCTTGTTGCTGTGCACAGGCTTCTCACTGTGGTGGCTTCTCTTGTTGCACCTCCCAGGCTCTAGAGAACAGGCTCAGGAGTTGCGGCTTGCACACAGGCTTTGTTGCTCTGCAGCATCTGGGATGCTCTGGGATCAGGGATCGAATCTGGGCCNTAGCTTTTCTCAACGGGGGCTACTCTTGTTGCTGTGCACAGGCTTCTCACTGTGGTGGCTTCTCTTGTTGCACCTCCCAGGCTCTAGAGAACAGGCTCAGGAGTTGCGGCTTGCACACAGGCTTTGTTGCTCTGCAGCATCTGGGATGCTCTGGGATCAGGGATCGAATCTGGGCCTCCTGCATTGGCAGGCAGATTTTTTACCACTGAGTTACCAGAGAAGCGCTAAGTAAATTTTTTTTTTTTTGCTACTGAGTTGTATTAGTTTTAAAATATACTTTGGATATTACTCATCAGGTATATGATTTACAAATATTTCTTCCCATTCTATAGTGGTTGATTTCTTTTGTGGTGTGGAGGCATTGTAGTTTAATGTAATTCCCCCTGCTTTATTTTTAAATATCTTAAAAATATATCATTGCTAAGACCCATCTCAAGGAATGTTTTTCCTATCTTTTTTTTCTGAGTTTAATGTTTCAGGTCTTCCATTTAAATGTTTAAGTTCAGTCATTTTTGTGAAGGGTAGACGATAGGGGCATAGCTTCATTTTATTTCTTATAAGTGCTTTTCGCCAGCAACACTTACTGAAGCTATCTTCAGTTTCTCCATGACTCAGCAGTGTCCACAGAACTGGAAAAAGCTCCATTTTCATTCAAATCCCAAAGAAAGGCAATGCCAAAGAATGCTCCAACTACTGCACAATTGCACTCATCTCACACACTAGCAAAGTAACGCTCAAAATTCTCCAAGCAAGGCTTCAATAGTACATGAACTGTGAACTTCCAGATGTTTGAGCTGGATTTAGAAAAAGCAGAGGAACTAGAGATCAAATTGCCAACATCTATTGGATCATACAAAAAGCAAAAGAGTTCCATAAAAACATCTACTTCTGCTTTATTGACTACACCAAAGCCTTTGTCTAGTCAAAGCTATGGCTTTTCCAGTAGTCATGTATGGATGTGAGAGTTGGACTGTGAAGAAAGCTGAGCACTGAAGAATTGATGCTTTTGAACTGTGGTGTTGGAGAAGACTCTTGAGAGTCCCTTGGACTGCAAGGAGATCCAACCAGTCAATCCTCAGAGAAATCAGTCCTGAATATTCATTGGAAGGACTGATGCTGAAACTGAAACTCCAGTTTTGGTCACCTGATGTGAAGAACATACTCATTGGAAACGACCCTGATGCTGGGAAAGATTGAAGGCAGGGGAGAAGGGGACGACAGGATGAGATGATTGGATGGGATCACCAACTTGATGGGCATGAGTTTGAGGAAGCTTTGGGAGTTGGTGATGGACAGGGAAGTCTGGTGTGCTGCAGTCCATGGGCTGCAAAAAGTCAGACATGACTGAGCAACTGAACTAACTGACCATATATGAAGTGAAATGAAGTTGCTCAGTCATGTCCGACTCTTTGTGACCCTGTGGGGTTTATTTCTGGGCTCTCATTTCTGTTCCATTGTTATATGCGTTTGTTTTAATGCCAATGCCATACCTTTTCAATGACTACAGGTTTACAATGCAGTTTAGAATCATAAAGTGTGATGCCTCCTGCTTTCTTCTTCTGTCTCAGAATTGCTCTGGCTCTTTGGGGTCTTTGCTTTTTCCATATATTTTAGGATTGTTTTTTCTACTGATGTAAAAAATGCCATTGGAATCTTGATAGGAATTGTGTTGTCTCTTCAGATGCTTGTACAATAGTTTGAACATTTTATTAACAAGTTTGAGCTTTTATTATTGCTTTTATTTCTATTTCCTTGGTAAAACGACCTAAGAAAATATTGGTACAATTTGTGTCAGACTATTTTGCCTATGTTCCCTTCTAGGAGTTTAATGGTGTCATGCCTTATATTTGAGTTATTGGGCCATTTTGAGTTTGTTACTGTGTATGGTGTGAGGGTATATTCTAACTTCATTGATTTACATGCAGCTGTCCAACTTTAGTGACACCACTTGCACAAGAGATTGTCTTTTCCGCATTGTGTATTATTTCTTCCTTTGTTGAATATTGGTTGACCTTAGGTGTGTAGGGTTATTTCTGGGCTCTCTATTCTATTTTATCCCATCAATCTATGTTGTTTTTGTGCCAGCATCACACTGTTTTGATTACTGTAGCTTTTAGTATTGTCTGGGAGGGTTATGCATTCTGCTTTATTCTTTTCCCTCATACTGCTTTGGCAATTCTGGGTTTATAAAGTTCCATTTATATTTTAGTATTACTTGTTCTGTGAAAAATATCATGGTTAATTTGAAAGGGATTCCATTAAATCTGTAGATTGCTTTGTGTAGTGTGGCCATGTTAACAATACTAATTCTTCTCATCCAAGTGCATGGAATTCAATTTCCTTATTAGTAATTAATCTATTCAGATATTCTATTTCTTCCCAATTTGGTGTTGGTAGATAATATAAGAATTTTCCCATTTCTTCTAGGATGTCCCATTTGTTGGTATACAGTTGTTCATAATAACCTCTTCTGATCCTTTATATTTCTATAGTATCAGATGTAATGTCTCCTTTTCCCATGATTAGACTAGTTAAAGGCTTGTCAATTTTATTTATCTTTTTAAAAAAACAGCTCTTGGTTTTAAAGAATCTTTTCTATAGTTTTTCTGTCCTCTGTTTCTGGTCTAATATTTATTATTTTCTTCTTTCTGCTAACTTTGAGTTCATTTTACTTTTCCAGTTCCTTGAAGTATAGTTAGCTTGCTTATTTGATATCTTCTGTTTCTTAATGTAGGTATTTATTATTATGTGCCTCCCTCTTAGAACTGGATTTGCTGTATCCCATAAGTTTTGGTATGTTGTATTTCCAGTTTCATTTGTCTCAACATACTTTTCTATTTCCCCTTTAATTTCTTTTTGATCCACTGGTAGCTCAGGAGAGAGCTGTTTGATTTCAGTGTTCAAGAATTATCCAGTTCTCTACTGTTATTGATTTTTAGGTTCATGCCATTTTGGTCAGAGATATTCAGTATGATTTCTATCTTCTTAGAGTTTTTCTAAGACTTTTGTTGTCTAACATACCATTTATCCTAGAAAATGTTCCATGTGCACCTGAGAAGAATATGTATTCTGCCGTTGTTGTATAGAATGTTTTGAATATGTTTAGTCCATCTAGTCTACAGTGTTGTTCAAATATACCATCTCCTTATTGATTCTCTGTATGGACAATCTGTCCATTTGTTGAAAGTAGGATATTAAGATCTCAAACTATTATTGTAGTGCTGTTTATTTTTCCTTTTACTTTTGGTTTATATATTGAGGTGCTCCAACATGGGCTAATGGTAATTAAAATTGCTAGATCTTCTTGAAGAATTGATGCCTCTATCATTCTATAATGTCTTTCTTTGTTGCTTTCAACATAAAGTTTATTTTATCTATTATAAGTATAGCTACTCCCTGCATTTTACTATCATTTGCTTGAAATATTTTTTTGTTGCTTTACTCTCTGTCTTTAAAGCTGAAGTGAGTCTTGTAGGCAGCAAGCATATCATTGGATCTTGATTTTTTTTAATACCTTCAGCCATGTTGCATATTTTGATTAGAGAATTTAATCTGTTTACTTTAAAAATAATTATTAATAGGAAAATACTTACTATTGCCATTTTGTTAATAGTTTTCTGACTGTTTTGTAGATCCATTGTTCCTTGTTGTTTATCCTGCTCTGTGTGTGTGGTTTGTGTGTGTGTGTTTGTGTTTGTATGTGTGTGTTTGTGTGTGTTGAAGCCTTTTGGTATTAAGTATTCTTTAACCTGATGATTATGTTCTTTGGGGTAACTACTACAAGTTTTATCCTTATCATTACCATGAGGCTTGCATAAAGTATCTTAAAATTAGAACATATTATTTTCATGTTAAAATGTATACATTTTTAATATTTCATATCCATAGCATATTGATATGGTTATCTTTTATGACATTTCTTTTTAGTTTTTAACTAAGTTATAAATGAAACATCTCTTCATTACTATATTACAAAATCTCTCTGTGATTATAACTTTATCTCTAAGTTTTTGACATCCTTTATGTTTTTATGATGTTAATGAGTTTTCCTTTACTTTTACTAGAACTCTTTTTCACATTTTTAAAAATATAAATTTATATATTTTAATTGGAGGCTAATTACTTTACAATATTGTAGTGGTTTTGCCATACATTGATATGAATCCGCCACGGGTGTACATGTGTTCCTCATCCTGAACCCCCCCTCCCACCTCCTTCCCCATCCCATCCCTCTGGGTCATCCCAGTGCACCAGCCCCGAGCACTCTGTATCATGCGTTGAACCTGAACTGGTGATTCGTTTCACATGATAATATACATATTTCAATGTCATTCTCCCAAATCATCCCCTCTTTGCCCTCTCCCACAGAGTCCAAAAGACTGTTCTATACATCTATACTGTGTCTCTTTTGCTGTCTTGCATACAGGGTTACCGTTCCATCTTTCTAAATTCCATATATATGCATTAATATACTGTATTGGTGTTTTCCTTTCTGGCTTACTTCACTCTGTATAATAGGCTCCAGTTGCATCCACCTCATTAGAACTGATTCAAATGTATTCTTTTTAATGGCTGCATAATACTCCATTATGTATGTGTACCACAGCTTTCTTATCCATTCATCTGCTGATGGACATCTAGGTTGCTTCCATGTCCTGGCTATTATAAACAGTGCTGCGATGAACATTGGGGTACATGTGTCTCTTTTAATTCTGGTTTCCTCAGTGTGTATGCCCAGCAGTGGGACTGCTGGGTCATATGGCAGTTCTATTTCCAGTTTTTTAAGGAATCTCCACACTGTTCTCCATAGTGGCTGTACTAGTTTGCATTCCCACCAACAGTGTAAGAGGGTCCCCTTTTCTCCACACCCTCTCCAGCATTTATTGCTTGTAGACTTTTGGATCACAGCCATTCTGACTGGCGTGAAATGATACTTCATTGTGATTTTGATTTGCATTTCTCTGATAATGAATGATGTTGAGCATCTTTTCATGTGCTTGTTAGCCTTCTGTATGTCTTTTGAGAAATATCTGTTTAGTTCTTTGGCCCATTTTTTGATTGGGTTGTTTATTTTTCTGGAATTGAGCTGCAGGAGTTGCTTGTATATTTTTGAGATGAATTCTTTGTGAGTTGTTTTGTTTGCTATCATTTTCTTCCATTCTGAAGGCTGTCTTTTCACCTTGCTTAGAGTTTCCTTTGTTGTGCAAAAGCTTTTAATATTAACTAGCTCCCATTTGTTTATTTTTGCTTTTATTTCCAATATTTTGGGAGGTGGGTCATAAAGGATCCTGCTGTGATTTATGTTGGAGAGTGTTTTGCCTATGTTCTCCTCTAGGAGTTTTATAGTTTCTGGTCTTACGTTTAGATCCTTAATCCATTTTGAGTTTATTTTTGTGTATGGTGTTAGAAAGTGTTCGAGTTTCATTCTTTTATAAGTGGTTGACCAGTTTTCCCAGCACCACTTGTTAAAGAGATTGTCTGTTCTCCATTGTATATTCTTGCCTCCTTTGCCAAAGATAAGGTGTCCATAGGTGCGTGGATTTATCTCTGGGCTTTTTGTTTTGTTCCATTGATCTATATTTCTGTCTTTGTACTACTACCATACTCTCTTGATGACTGTGGCTTTGTAGTAGAGCCTGAAGTCAGGTAGGTTGATGCCTCCAGTTCCATTCTTTTTTCTCAAGATTGCTTTGCCTATTCGAGGTTTTTTGTATTTCCATACAGATTGTGAAATTTGATCTAGTTCTGTGAAAAATACCATTGGTAGATTGATAGGGATTGCATTGAATCTATAGATTGCTTTGGGTAGTATACTTATTTTCACTATATTGATTCTGCCAATCCATGAACACAGTATATTTCTCCATCTATTTGTGTCCTCTTTGGTTTCTTTCACCAGTGTTTTATAGTTTTCTATATATAAGTCTTTTGTTTCTTTAGGTAGATATATTCCTAAGTATTTTATTCTTTTCGTTGCAATGGTGAATGGAATTTTTCCCTTAATTTTTCTGTTTTCTAATTGTTAGTGTATAGGAATGCAAGGGATTTCTGTGTGTTGATATTATATCCTGCAACTTTACTATATTCATTAATTAGCTCTAGTAATTTTCTGGTGGAGTCTTTAGAGTTTTCTATGTAGAGGATCATGTCACCTGCAGAGTAAGAGTTTTACTTCTTTTCCAATCTGGATTCCTTTTATTTCTTTTTCTGCTCTGATTGTTGTGGCCAAAACTTCCAAAACCATGTTGAATAGTAGTGGTGAGGGTGGGCACCCTTGTCTTGTCTTGTTCCTGACTTTAGGGTAAATGCTTTCAATTTTTCACCGTTGAGGATAATGTTTGCTGTGGGTTTGTCATATGTAGCTTTTATTATGTTGAAGTATGTTCCTTCTATTCCTGCTTTCTGGAGGGTTTTTATCATAAATGGATGTTGAATTTTATCAAAGGCTTTCTCTGCATCTATTGAGATAATCATATGGTTTTTATTTTTCAATTTGTTAATGTGTATTACATTGATTGATTTGCAGATATTGAAGAATCATTTCTTGTAAGGTAAGTCTAGTGATGAACTCCTTCACCTTTTGTTTGCTCAGGAAAGTCATTAACTTTCTTTCATTTTGGGGTAATTCTTGGTTAACAGTGTTTTCCTTTCAATGTTTTAACATATCATTCCAACCTCTTTTGGCCAAAGTTTCTATTGAAAAATGCACAGATACTCTTATGGAGGTTCCTGTTTATGTAACTTCCCTCTTTTCCCTTGCTGCTTTCAAAATTCTTTGTCTTTGACTTTTGACAAATTAATTATAACATGTCTTGGTGTAACCCTATTGGAATTCAATCTATTTACGATTCTTTAGGCCTCATGGATCTGCATGTCCATTTGTCTCCTCAGTTTAGGAAATTTCCAACCATTATTGCTTTAAATATACTTTCTTTTTTTCTTCTCCTCCTGGGATCCCCATAACATTGATGTTTATTTTTAAAATTTTGTCCCATTTATCCTGTGGGCTTTCTTCACTGTTTTTCATTCTATTTTCTTGTTCTTCTGACTGGATAATTTCAAATGCCCTGTCTTCTGGATCACTGAGTCTTTCTTCTGCATGGATGAATCTACTGTTTAAGCCCTCTATTGAATTCTGTACTTTACTCAGTATATATTTTTTCTTTGGGATTTGTTTGTTGAAGTTGTTTTTGTTCATGAATTGTTTTACTAATTTCACTTAGTTGTCTGTGTGTGTGTGCGCTTATAGTTCACTAAACATTTTAAAAGAGGATTACTCTGAATTCTTTGACAGTTCATAGGTGTCCATTTCTTTATGGCCAGTTATTAAAGCTTTATTAGTTTACTTTGGTGGTATCATCTTTACAGGTATTTTTTGTGTGTTACCCTTTCTTTCCTTTGTTGGTATCTGCACACTTGAGTAAGTAGTCTCCATTTCCAGACTTTACCAGACTACTTGCTTGGTTTTCTGCATGTGTCAGTTTGTTATATCCTTGGAAGGTGGGGCTTGCTCTCAGGGTCTATCTAGGTCGTTTTTCAGGTTCCAAGGCTTCATGGTTGAGCAAGGCCATGAATTAGCTCTCCTGCTCCTCTGTGTAGGCATTAGGCTCCAGGTAGGCTTGAACTTTTCATCTGAGTCCCCAGATAAGGCAGACATGTACTCTCTTGAGTTCCCCACCATCTCAGGTCTGCAGCTGAGTGAAGCTAGTGGTTAAGACTTCCACATGGGTACCGTAGGTAGGGACTCATTCTGCCAAGATCCAAGTGTTGGTTGTTCAAACCTCTCCCTTCTTCTCCATCACAGTCTGAGTCTCAGCAGCCAAGGCTGCAATGGGGACTCCCAAGAAGTTATTCTTGCTGGGGCAGTTGGATGTGCACCCTGGATCTTCTTTTCTCACTGGAGAAGCCATAAGTTCAGGGGAGCCCTCCTGGTGTGGTGCCACACCAGCCTAGGGGGGGGCAGTGTGGTCAGTGCATAGCTGTTCCTCTTACCCTTCTCCTGTCGTCTGCCTTGGTCTCTGTGGTGCTTCAGCCTCACTCCCATGTTCTAGGATTTTCTCAGTGGTATCTTGTCTACTACTAGTTGTTCTTCTAGGAAGGGAAATGAAACTAGTAACTCCCTATGTCGCCATCATCTCCACCCCATAATTCATAACTAGGCAGCCTTTTCTGGTCTATCTCTTCATTGTTTTCTATTTTCTCCTGCCAGTTTCTTTCCTGTGTCTTGAGGTTTCCCAGTGGCAGTGAAATCACTGCATCCTTCGTCTGTCTCTATTACAAGGTCCATTAAAGATGGATGGCTCACTCACTGTTGTTGGAAGGTTCTCTTTTCTTTCCCCTGTAGAGATCTGATGCCAGCAGGCAAGTGTAACTTCTGTGTGAATAGAGCATGATTTAAATTCTTGATAAAATTTAAATCTTTTTAAGAGTGCTACACAGGATGCTTGATGAGTAAACAGGCCAGGAAAGGAAAAGTAGGATTCCCTGAATCATTTAGCCAGGAGTTGGCAGCTCTGGAGATAAACAAGGAACCTCTATTCCTGGGTCTCCCCATCTTACTTGGAGCTTGCTAAGACTACCTTGGTCAGAGCATTTATATTTCCTTTTCCTTCTGCCTAGAATGCAGTTTCTCCTGTCCTTGACTGTACATTTCTAACCTTTATCCATCAGGTCTTTGCTCACATGGCAGTCCTTCAGAGAGTCCTTACCTGACCACTCAATTTTTTTTTTCAAGAGAGACTTAACATGGTCTGCAATATTTCAGTAATTTAGTTGCTTATTTATTGTTTGGACTTCCTCTAGAATTTAAGCTCCATGAGGGCAGAGACTGACTCCTTATTCACTATACTATCCCCTGTGCCTCAAAATATTGTGCTGCCCCAAATATTGGGAAAGTGTCCAACTCTTTGTGACCTCTTGGACTGTAGCCTGCCAGGTTCCTCTGTCCATGGAATTCTTTGGGCAAGAATACTGGAATGGGTTGCCATTCCCTTCTCCGGTATTAGGAGAATAAATGAACTGGGGAGAAAGTATGCCTTCAGTATATCTGAAAATGTGCTTCCTGTACCGTATGGGCATCACCTGAGATCACCTGTCTAAGAGCATGGTTAGAAATGCACAGCCTCACTGTGGGCCCAGCACTGCATTGTAACAAGCCCTCCAGATGCTTCTGATGCTCAAGCCCGAGAGCTACTAGTAGAGCAGTCCTTTTTTATGGATCTTGAATATGCATATAAACAGACCTGGGATACTTAGTAGAATGTGGTTTCTTGCTCAGTAGGTCCTGGAGAGCTCAGAGAACCTGCATTTCTAACAAACTCCAGGTAGTGGTCATGCTGCTGACCACTCACTTGCCACTTAGGGAATCTTTTCAGTCCGTTAGTGAGCTGTAAAAATGACTGATTCTGGTCTCTCCCTTAGATGTTCTGATTTAAGTCATCTGAAGTGCAGCTAGACTGGGAGCATCCCAGGTGACACAAGAGGTAAAGAATCCACCTGCCAGTGCAGGAGACATAAGAGATGTGGGTTCGATCCCTGGGTTGGGAAGATCCTCTGGAGAAGGGCATGGCAACCCACTCCAGTATTCTTGCCTAAAGACTCCTATGGACATAGGAGCTTGGTGGGCTACAGTCCATAGGTCTCTAAGAGTCAGACATGACCGAAGCAACTTAGCATGCACACATGAAGCTTGATTGGATCTTTTTAAAAGCTCCTCAGCCAATTCTAACATACAGTCAAGACTGAGAACTGCTGCCTTGGAAGGTTTTCAGGTGTGTGCATCCTCAGAATGCCACTAGGTGTGTGGACAGGTGATGCCCTGCAGCTCAGGGCAGCTCTGAGCCAGGGTGTGCTTAGAGTTTAAGACGCTATAAGACACAAGACCTGAGGGTGCTGTGGAAACCTAGAAAAAGAAGTCTACAGGGAGACAAACTCAAGGAGAAACTGTAAGCAGTGAGGGAAAGTAAATCCCTCAGCCCCCTCAGTGACCTAGATCTGCAAACTGATCTTCTCAATATAAGGGTTTGATGATGCCCAATCCATACAGATCCAATGAGCACAAAAACCAGTGATGATTTTGTCCTGAAGATAACACTCCTACGGATGAACAAATGTTCCAGGGATTACATTAGCTAGCCAGGTTAATTAAAAACAACTGCAATAATTAGTTTTGTGCATTCAGTTTCTTTGTTATTAGTGCAGATGCTTTTCATAGAGGGGACAAAAGCTCCTTAATGAAACCTTGCTGGCTTCTCTGTCTCTCCTCTGAACTTGTGTTCCAAAAAAATGTATCATGCATTCAGAGGGTTTGCTAGATTTAAAATAAATCATCCCTTTAGCATATGCAGCCTCAGATACATTGAGTTATACCTTGAGATGAAGAGACATAAAAACATGGTGTCTTATTCTGTCTTCTGTTGCTATTAACATGCCCAATGGGACATCTTAAAAGAGGGTTGATGTTGATTAGGATGTTTTCAAGAATGCTAAAATGAACAAGAACATAAATATAAACTTCTTTCCTAATAGATTTTTAAAAAGAGGAATGTGAGAGAAGACACTGTGAATGTAACAAATGAGACACAGGAAGTGGGTTGTAACCCTGAATCTACTTCCCTGATTCTCCATTTCATCATCATCCCAGGCTGCCACAGATGAATAACAAGCTCTAGGAGGCATTACTCAGAATCATGTTAAGATATCACATTTGACTAAGAACAGAATTACCATATTATCTAGCAGTCCCTCTCCTGGGCATATGTCCAGAAAGTGAAAGTGAAGTCACTCACTTGTGTCTGACTCTTTGCGATCCCATGGATTGTAGCCTACCAGGCTCCTCTGTCCATGGGATTTTCCAGGCAATAGTACTGGAGTGGATTGCCATTTCCTTCTCCAGGGGATCTTCCTGACCCAGGGATCGAACCCTGGTCTCCCGCACTGTAGACAGACGCTTTACCATCTGAGCCAGCAGAGCATGTCCAGACAAAACTCTAATTCAAAAAGACATTAATACTTGCACCCCTATTCACAATAGCCAAGACATAGCAACAACCTAAATGTCTGTGAACTAATGAATGGATAAAAAGATACACAAACACACACACACCATGGAATATTACTCAGCCAGAAAAAGAATAAGATAATGCCATTTTAAGCAACAGAGATGGAACTAGAGATTATCATACTAAGTGAAACTAAGTCAGAAAAAGAAAGATGACTATTGTATTATATCACTTATATGTGGAAACTAAAATAAGACATGAACCTGTCTATGAAACAGAATCACAGACATAGAAAACAGGTTGTGGTTGTCAAGGGTGAGAGGATTGGGGGAAGGATGGCGTGTGCAATTAATATAGCATATGTAAGGTGTTATATATAGAATGGATTAAACAACAGGTTTCTGTTGTATAGCAGAGGGCTATATTTAATATCCTATGATAAATCATAATGGAAAAGAATATGAAAAAAGAACGTATATCTGAATCACTCGGATGTACAACAGTAATTAATACAACATTGTAAATCAACTATACTTCCATGGAGGGGGGTGGAAAGACACCACATTAGATGAGTCTAGAAAATAATATGACCCATAGCTTTTTCTGGGAAGGATCTCTTATATGCCACAACCCCAGTGGAGGCAACCAGCTAGGCAAGGCCTGTATGAAATGACTCTGTCCTCCCCAGTCATTGTCAATTTTTCTGGCATTCACACACATGGCTGAACCAGGCCAATCAAATTCTCTGTCCAAAATATTAGTGAACCAGAATAGGGTAACACTGAGTCTGGGAGTCTTGGGAATGAGCCTCTTGAATGCGTTCAGTCCATTCTAAAGGAGATCAGTCCTGGGTGTTCTTTGGAAGGACTGATGCTAAAGCTGAAAATCCAGTACTTTGGCCACCTCATGTGAAGAGTTGACTCATTGGAAAAGACTCTGATGCTGGGAGGGATTGGGGGTAGGAGGAGAAGGGGACGACAGAGGATGAGATGGCTGGATGGCATCACCGACTCGATGGACATGAGTCTGAGTGAACTCCGGGAGTTGGTGATGGACAGGGAGGCCTGGTGTGCTGCGATTCATGGGGTCACAAAGAGTCTGACAAGACTGAGTGACTGAGCTGAACTGAGAGCAGCACTCTGCTATGGAACTTTTCCAGTGATGACAGTGTTCTGCACTGTCCAATCCAATAGCCACATGTGGATACTGAGCAACTGAAATGTGGCTACTGTGACTGAGGAACTGACCCTTTCATTTTGCTTAAATTTACATTTAAATTTAAGAGCTAGCATCTGTTATATTGAATGGCACAGCTCTAGAGCTGTTTTACAGTCTTCAGTATCTACTAAGGAACCCCAAGAGGCTCTTCTGTTATCTCATTTGCCAAGTTTTGGCTGTTCAGCCATTGCATTGTTTTTTTAAGACACCCCAGAAACTTTGCAATAAATCCCCCAATTTAACTCAGCTAGCCAAAGAGCTTTAATTAAGACAGGGTGTTAATTAAGCTAAAAGCTTAAATACTGTTCTTTAATGGAGGGATGTCTGTCCAACACACTAAAACCATCCAGATGCAAAGATACTGGATCTCCTCTTGCCTGTGGGTGTTCTACCAAAGTAGGAATGAAGAAGGAAGATGAAATCTTTACTGCCCATCTAATACCCTAAGTAAACTATCTTAGGAAGTCACAAGGCGATCCTATTTGAAATAGGAAAGAATTGGTGGTGCAGTTTGTTCATGTCAGAGTTACATGAGACTCAGCCTTGGCCTAGGGATCTGGAAAATTTGAGCTCACATTCTGCCTATTCCTCTTTTCCTCAATGAGATGTGACAAGCTATGTAGTCAGTATAAGTCTCAGTAGCCTCCTAATTTTAAGGAAGCCTTAAAACTAGACTATCATTCAGGTCATTCTACTAGGCTGTAATAAGTTATAAGCCATGAGTGTCCTGACACCTTCTTATTCACTGTTGTAACCTTACACAGCTGATGTGGAACGCACTATTGGCATCTCAGACCTTGTCCGGGGGAAATATGGAAGCTTCATCTTGAAGCTGAGCTAGATTTGAGCCAAAGGTTAACAAACTCCTGAGGTTTCACAGGTGCTCATTACATTGGTAGTGTCCCCAGTTTGACATTCATGGACACAGTCTGACTGTGGTTGACCTTGAGTCTCTTCTCCATGTTAGGAGGTTTGGTTTCCCCCATCACAAGACAAATGGGAACTTTACAATTTAAACAATGCAACCATCATCACACAATAATTTACATAACTTTCCTAACAAGTTTGTGAAGGAATTCCTGTCTCACCATCATTGGTACCATCATTGCATCATTGTTACTACTTTGCAGATGGGGACCCCAGAGCTCAGAGTGAGGAAGCCAGTTGATTCAGATCCCAATGTTAATACGCGGAGGAGGCAAAATTCACAACCAGATCTTCTGACTCTAAATCCAACACTTAGTTGAGAAGAACATCTGTATCTGCTTTAAAATTTTATGGAGACAGATGAAATACCATATGTTTGATACTTTGGAGAGAAAATGTGAAGCAAATAAAGTTTGAATTTTAAGAGATGAGAAGGGCAAGAGTGTCATTCTTTTGGGGGATCTGGATTTTGAGGTGTGTTCCTGAAAGTTTTGTGCTTGGATGTTAGCCTATTTTTATCTTGTAGCTAACAGTTACAGGGAAATCTGGAAAGCATACCTTACATATAAGTCAGATTACTGTTNCCCCCTACTGCTGAGTGTAGCTTTTATTCCTGCCTGAGCTGGAAACCTGGCCGGTGCACATGGAAAGAACCTTAGCCCAGTAGCACTTTAGTAGAGAGTGTTGCCAGTGACTCTGCCTATCTGCAGACCCAAGTCAGTGGCTTGTTCCAGCCAGAGTGCTTTGTCCATAGTCATATCTGATTTGGTCCCCAAACAAAATGCCTAGCCAGTCCTGGGGTCTATTCTGTGGCCCCATCTGGACAGGGAATCTAATTTACAGCCTTACCCACAGTTGACTATATCCTCCCACTCACCTAGCCCAGGAAGCTTAACCAGAGTTGCTGGAAACCTGTAACATATCCTGTAACCCTGAATAGAGTGGAGTCTGGCTAGTGGCCTTGCCTATCTGCATAGTCAGGTGCATAGAACATGTCTGCATAGTTCGGTCTAATTTGGTCCCAAACAAGGACAATAAGGGCTATATGGTGGTCCTGCACAAGTAGGAAAACTAATTCAAAGCCCTGACACTGCTGAAAATAGCCTTCAGCCTGCTCGACCAGGAAACCTACCTAGCCAGAGCACATGGGAAGCTGTGTAGCCTGCCCTATGGCTTTCCACACAGTAGCACATGAACAGAGAGCATAGCCAGTGCTGCACCCAGTCTGAAGAGCAAAGCCTGTGGCACCTTCTGCCTGGGGAATTATGTGTGTAGTCCTGCCATATATGGGTTCTTTAACAATCAACTGTAATGATCATGCTGCCCATTCTGGTCCTCCACCTGACAACAGAGGATTGTTGAAGCTAATTCATAACCCTACCTACTGACTGAGTATAGTACCCAGGCTTACCATCTAGAAAGCCTGACCACAGAATCTAGGCCACTGCAGAGCATGTCCTATAGCTGCACTAAACAAGAAGCCAAGCCAACAGTCTTATCCAAATGTTCTTAGCCAGCAGCATCCCCATTCAACTTTAGATCATGGGCAGTGGCCTTGCCCCAAATAGACCCAGATAGCAAGCCCCACTGCCCAAGGATGCTACCAGCTGACATGTCCAGAGCCCCAAGCTGAGCTGACTATAAGAACTGTCTTGCCAAAGTGAAAATGTGAAGTCTAGAAAAGGGGACGACTTATCTCAAATGCAGATACCAATTTAAAGAATCAAAAGTCATGAAAAATCAGGTTTACATGACAAGAAAAAGAAACCAGTAAAGCACCAGTAACTGACTCAAGGAATGAATATCTATGAACTTTAACCTGTGAGAGAAAATTTTCAGAATAATCTTAAAGAAACTTAAGGACTACAGGAACAGACAGACAGCATAAAGAAATTAGGGAGACAATGTATGAACAAAACAAGAAGTTCAACAGAGATATAAACCATCAAAAAAAGGAAAACAAACAAACAAAAAAACACTTGAAACATTAATTCTAGAGATGAAGGACACAAATATTGAACTGAAGAATTCATAAGAGCTTCAACAGTAGACTCAGTCATGCAGAAGAAGTAATCAGTGATCTAGAAGACAAGGCATTTGGAATTATCCAGTCAGAGAAGCACAAAAGAAAAAGACATGAGAAACCATTAAAGGAAAAAATAAGCACATCATGGGAATTCCAGAGGGAGAAGACAAAAAGAGACAAAGTACTCTTAAAGCAAGATCTCAAAACTTTCCAGACTTGTGGGGGGAACAGTCTTACAGATTCATGAGGCCCAAAGGACTCCAAACAGGTTAAACATGAGTAGGGTAACACCATACATTAAACTGTCAAAAGTCAAAGTAAAAAAATAATAATAATAATTCTGAAAGCAGCAAACATATAAAGTGAAGAAAGTTATAGACAAGGAAACCCCATAAGATTATCAGCAAATTTCTTGATAGAAACTCTTCAGACTAGGAGAGAATGGAATGATATAATCAAAATATTGAAAGAAAAAAGTTGTCAACCAAGAATCATCTACCCAGCAAAGTTCTCCTTCAGAAATAAAAGACACTTAACAATTTTCTCTAACAAACAAAAGGTGTAGGGGTTCATTACAATTAAACTGGCCATAAAAGATATGCTAAAGGGAGTTCTTTGAGTGGAGTTAAAGGATACTTATTAACATTATTAAAAATATATGAAGGTAGTATAAAATTCACTGCTAAGTCACTTCAGTAGTGTCCGACTCTGGGTGACCCCATAGATGGCAGCCCACCAGGCTACCCTGTCCTTGGGATTCTGTAGGCAAGAACACTGGAGTGAGTTGCCATTTCCTTCTCCAAATTCACTAGTAATGGTAAATATATAGTCAAATCAGATTCTCTAATATGGGAAGAGTGGTATGCAGTTCACTTACAACTCTACTTTAAAAATGAAAAAAACAATGTATTAAATATTTCCAGAACTATAATAGTCTGTTATTAGATATGTAATATAAAATGTGTAAATTATAATATCAGTAAACTAAAACGAGAAGGGAAGTAAAAATGTAAAGTTTAGAACTGCTATTGAAGTTGTTATCAGTTTAAAATAGGGTGTTATATGTATAACATATTATATGTAAGCCTCATGGTAACTCCAAATTAAAAAGTGTAGTACCTGCACAAAAGATCATAAAGTCAAAGCATACCTACTAAAAAAGTCATCATATCAGAAAATACAATAGCAGGAAAAAAAGGGAACAAAGGAACCAAAACCAGAAAATGTTTAATAAAATGGCAGTATTAAGTCCTTATGTGTCAATCATTACTTTAAGTAAATGAATTTAATTAATAAATGAATAAATGAATTTAATAAATTAAATTTAACTTATTAAATTTAAGAAATTTAATTCTCCAATCAAAAGACATATAATGACTGAATGAATTAAAAGTAAGATGCAACATTACCCTGCCTACAAGAGACTTTCACTAGCTTCAAAGCCATACCTAGACAGAGAATGAAGGAATCAAGAAAGGTATGTCAAGCAATGGTAACAACATAAAGGTGGGACTAGCTATGCCTTTATCAGACTTTAAACTAATGGTTAAAAATACAAAACAGGTCATTATGTAATGATAAAAGGGTCTAGCTTTTAAGAAGGTAAAGTAACTAAGTATTCATGGACTGAACATTGACACATCAAAATAGATCATGCTATACTAATAAGACAAAAATAACAATAATAATAGTTGTGGATGTTAATATGCCACTCTCAACAATGGATTCTTCATCTAGACAGAATCAATAAGAAAACAGAGAATTTGAATAACATGATAGACAAAATAGGCCTAACATACACTGAAAACATTCTGAAAACAAAAATATACATTTTTTTCAAACATACAAAAGACATTTTCTAGGATAGATCATATGTTAGACAACAAGACAAGTATTAGCAAATTGAGTAAGACAGAAATCATATGGAGTGTCTTCTCTGACTTACATAAATGATACATGATATAAAACTTGAAGTTAGTAACAGAAGGAAAATTGGAAGATTTACAAATATGTGTAAATTAAACAACACTCTTCCTGAAAACCTATGGATCAAAACATTAAATTAAAAAGGAAATTAAAACATATCTTAAGAGAAAAAGATTAAAAAATCAAAACTCATGGGATGCATAAATAAGAGACATTTATAGCTATAAGCGCATATTTGAAGTAAATAGAAAGATCTGAAAAAAGAATAACTGTATACCTCAAAGAACTAAAAAAGAAGAACAAAGCCCAAAGTTAGCAGAAGGAAGGGAAAAATAATGATTATAACAGAAATAAACTAAGAACAGGAAAACATTAAGAAAAGATTAAGAAAACTAAGGGTTGGTTCCTTGAAAAGATCAACAAAATTGACAAACCTTTACATAGACTTATGAGGAAAAACCAGAGAGGACCAATATTAACAAAATTATAAATGAAAGAAGAAACATTATTGCTGATATCTCAGAAATATAAAAGGGTCATAAGGGGGTACTATTAACATCCATATGACAACCAACTGGACAGCCTAGTTGTCTGACCCAAGAATCAAACTGGGGTCTCCTGCATTGCAGCAGGTGGATTCTTTACCAAATGAACCATCAGGGAAGCAAACCAACTGGAAAATCTAGAAGAAAGAGATAAATTTCTAGAAACTAGGGCCTACCAAGGCTGAATTAGGAACAAAGAGCAAGTCTAAACAGACTAATTAATAGTTAGGAGTCTGGATCAGTAATAAAACAAAAAAACAAAGTTACTATCGACAAATCAACATCTAGCCAGGGCTAGATGGCTTCACTGACGAATTTACCAAACATTTAAAGAAGAATTAATTCCAATCCTTCTCAAACTCGCCCAAAAAGTTAGAGGAAGAAACACTACCAAACTCAGTTTACAAGGCTAGAGGAGCCTCCTGGGCTATAGTTCATGGGATCACACAGTTGGACCAACAATAACAAATTACATTGATACTAAGTCTACACGAGAACACTACAAGAAAACTCCACACAAGTATCTCTGATGAACATAGATGCAAAAATTCAACAAAATTCATGGAAACCAAATTCAGCAGCAGGTTTAAAAGGATCATAGACCATGACTGAATAGGATTCACACCCAAGATACACGGGTGCTTCAATAGACACAAATGAATATGTGTGGTACGTCACAATGATATAATGAAAGATAAAAATCATATGGTTGCCTAAATAAACACAGAAAAAACATTTGACAAAATACAATAACCTTTTATGAAAACTTTCAACAAATTAGGTATAGGAGCAATGTACTTAATTGCAGTAAAGGTCATATATGACAAACCCATAGCAACATCATACTTAGTGGTGAAAGGCTGAAAACTTCTCTCTAGAATCAGAAATAAGACAAAGGCTGTCATTTTCACCACTCCTATTCACCATAGTGGTGGAAGTCTTAGCCAGGGGATCAGACAAAGGAGAGAGGGAAGAGAGGAAAGGAAAGAAGTCATAGAATTGAGAAGGAAGAATCAAAATTGTCTCTATTTGCATTCTATATTTATATATAGAAAATCCTAAAGGCTACTAAAAACCCATTAGATCTAATCAACATAATGAGTAAGTTGCAGGATACGGTCAACTTACAAATTATTAGCATTTCTATACATTAACAATGAATTACTTGAAAAATAAAGAAAACAATCCCATTTGCAGTAGCATGTAAAACAATACTTAGGAATAAATTTAAAGAGGTGAAATATCTCTGCACTGAAAACTATAAGACACTGATGAAAAAAATTGAATTCAAATGATAATGTGTTTACAGATAGGAAAAATTAATATTTTTAAGATATCTACACTATCCAAAGCCCAGTACTGACTCAGTGCAATTATTATCAGTATTCTAATACCAATTTTATAGAAGTCGAAAAAATATAGATCCATAAAAGATGCCCAATAGCCACATCAGTCATTAAAAGTCAGTGCTAGAGGCATCACAATTTCTGGTGTCATGGTAATTATAAAGTAATAATAATCAAAACAGAATGGTATTGAAATAAAAAATGGACACTTAGACTACTGGAACAGAATCAAGAACCCAGAAATAAATCGCGCATATACAATTAATTACTATATCACAAAGGAGTCAAGAATATTCCATTTAGAAAAGTCAGTCTCTTCAATAAATAGTGCTGGGAAAAAATTGGACATTCACATGTAAAAGAATGAAACTAGACCCCTATCTTCCACCAGTCACAAAAATTAACTCAAAGTGGGTTAAATACTTAAATGTAAGACATAAAACCATAAAATGCTAGAAGAAAGCATAAGGACAAGCTTCTTGAATCCTGGCAATGATCTTAGGATATGATAGCTAAAGTGCAAGCAGCAAAATAAAAATCAAGTTGGGCTACATTGAACTAAAAAGCTCCCACACAGCAAAAGAAGTGATCAACAAGATGAAAAGGCAACCTACAGAAAAGGAAGAAGTATTTACAAATAATGTATCTGTTACAAAGTTAGTGTCTGAAAGAGATAAGAAACTCAGAAAACTCAATAGTGGAAAAAAAAAAACACTCAATCCAATTTTAAAATGGAGATATTTTTCCAAAGAAAATATTTAAATGGCTAACAAATACACAAAAGTGTTCAACACCACTGATATTAGGGAAATGCAAATCAAAATCACAATGAGGCATCACCTTGTGCCTGTCAGAACGGCTACTATCCAAAAGGCAAGAGGTAGTAACACATGCTGGTAAGGTTGTGGAGAAAAGAGAACCCTTGTGCACTGTTGGGGGGGAATGTAAATTGGCATCAACTCTACAGAAAACTGCATGGAAGTTCTTAAAAAAAAATCAAAAATAGTAATTTCAAATGACCCAGCAATCCCACCTCTGGGATATGTCCAAAGAAAATGAAATAACAATGTCAAAGAGATATCTGCCCCTCAGTGTTCACTGTGGCACTATTTACAATAGCCAAGACTTGTAAACATCCCAAGTGCCAATACACAGATGAGTAGATAAAGTATATGAGGTGTGTGTGCATATATGTACACATACATACATATGCACACACAGACATACACCTGAATAATATTCAGCCATAGAAAAGAAGGAAATCCTGCCAGTTGTGAAAACATAGATGGACCCTGAGGACATTCGCTGAGTGACATAAGTCAGAGAAAGACAAATACTATATGATCTCAGTTGTAGAATCAATAAGAAAAATCCTAAATGAGTAGAATGAAATCAGATTTATAGTTACCAGAGGTAGGGGGAACTGGGTGAAAGTATCCAAAACACACAGACTTCCTCTAATAAATGCTGGTGATGTAATGTACAACATTATAAATATAGTTAACAGGGCTCTATGATATATTTGAAAGTTACTAAGAGTAAATCTTAGAAGTTCTCATCACAAGGAAAAAAAGATCTGTAACTATATAAAATGATGAATGTTAACTAAACTCACTCTGGTAATCATTTTACAATATGTACATGTCAAGTCATTTTGCTGTACACCTTAAACTTATACCACTTTGCATGTCAATTATATCTCTATAATACTGAGGGGAAAAAAAGAGAATACATGCAAAGATCTAGAGTTCAAAGAGACATTTTAAAACCTTTTCACATTCAAGTCTCTCCTGATGATAGGAGCCCCGCCTCATTTCGTATCAAACAAATACACCCACACAGCTTATATTACACTCTCAATTTTCACTTTTGGCAAAATAAGGTTATTTCTATAACTTCATCTTTTGTATTTATGTAGAATTCTGTAGCTTGAATTATCTTTGACTAGTTACAAGGTGTCGGTTTGTAGATGTGTAATTAAATGTTTATTCCTTTTGTTTTCAAATATATAATCCAATCCATCTATATTTCCAGACTTGAACACTTTCGCAGACTCTTGACATCCCTGGGTGTCAAGGGCCTCCTGTTTACAAGGCTGAGAGGATGAGTCAGTTCTGAGAAGGAGTGGGACATTTTCAGGGAATTGTTTGGGATTGTTTGCCCAAGGGGCAGACAGCGAAGTGGGTGGCGAGGGTGGATACTTCTTGAAAGATGAGGGGGGTAGGCAAGGGCAAGGACATTTAAGTGCTTATATTTCAAAATGAAGACTTTAGTCCAAAATAAATGGAGAGCCACAGAAGCTTTTTAAGCCTGGGAAGACAACTCCCAGTTGCACACTGGTTGGTGGTTTAGAGGATGCCCTGGAGATGGGGGATGGTGAGGAGGCTGCTGCTCACCTCTGACCTTGGAAGCAGCTAAGAGACATCCTAGAGCACAAGGTGAGGACGGCCAGAAGCTGACAGAAAGCAGCTGGAGCAGCAGAGGGCTGCAGAGGAGGTGGGCCTGGGCGCCCAATGTGGCCATGCTGAGGGAGGGACTGTTGGTGTGAGCAGCTGAGTGATACATGGGATCTTTTAGCAGCCAGGCTGCTAGAACCCCTTATGGTTCCCAGACTGTAACCAGAGGCTGAAGGTAGTCCCTTAGCACCATGGGGCTTTTCCTTTTGGAGGAAGGCAACTGTGAGAACCAGGAATCTGACCTATGACCCTGGCTGATCCTAAGGCCGGCGAGTGCACTGGTTAAAATGTCAGCAGCCATCTGCTCCATGGGAAACATCGTTCTTTCTCAGTCCCTGGCCTGTGCAGACCCCAGGAGGGAGCCAAGAGTTCATGGGTGATGCCAGCGTCCTCACTCCCTGCGGTTCCTAAGTCTGAAACAGCGAGACTGGAAACTCCACAATTGATGGTTGACGTCAACAGCACTAGATGAGCCCAGCAGATGTGTAAAGAGAGCATCTCACTCTCAGGCGAAGGGGTCTGTCATCCTGTGTACAGCAGAAATTATCATGCGGATGACACTGACACCAGTTACTATTTGTCATGCTTTCGCTGTGGACCGGATGTTGTGCTGAGCACCTTATGTGTGGCTTCTCATTTAATTCTCAGGACTTATGAGGCAGGTTCAGGGAGGAATAGATAAAGCTAGGATTCTTAGCCAGCTGCCAGCTCTAGGGCCCACTCATGTGATGTCTCTCAACTCTCATCCTTTTGATTCATCTAATTCAGTGACTTTTTAACCGGGAATGATTTCTGTGCTCCTTAATCCCCTATCCCGTGGACATCTGGCAAGATCTGAGACACTCTGGATGGTCACAACTGGGGTTGGGGCGTTGCTACCGGCATCTCATAGGTGGAGGCAGAGATGCCCAGAACAGCCTGTAGAGCAAAGGATTATCCAGCCCCAGATGTCAGGAGTTGAGATGCCCTGACCCAGCACCAGGGCCTAGATAAACATTCAGCAAAGTCCGCCCAGCTTTGGGTTAAACCCTTTGCTTCACTCTCTTCCTTTCTTCTACCTTCAGCTGTTTATTCATTTGTTCCTTCATTCAAGAAACTGCAGCCCTCTTCTGAAGATTTTCGTAGCTTCCCTGATATAAACAGGTGGCTCGTCTTGGCTCAGTGTGCCTTTTAATTGGAAAGGAAATCACACTTTTTTCTCTTCACCTGGCTGATAACTAAACTTGGGTCGAGNTGCTGCTCACCTCTGACCTTGGAAGCAGCTAAGAGACATCCTAGAGCACAAGGTGAGGACGGCCAGAAGCTGACAGAAAGCAGCTGGAGCAGCAGAGGGCTGCAGAGGAGGTGGGCCTGGGCGCCCAATGTGGCCATGCTGAGGGAGGGACTGTTGGTGTGAGCAGCTGAGTGATACATGGGATCTTTTAGCAGCCAGGCTGCTAGAACCCCTTATGGTTCCCAGACTGTAACCAGAGGCTGAAGGTAGTCCCTTAGCACCATGGGGCTTTTCCTTTTGGAGGAAGGCAACTGTGAGAACCAGGAATCTGACCTATGACCCTGGCTGATCCTAAGGCCGGCGAGTGCACTGGTTAAAATGTCAGCAGCCATCTGCTCCATGGGAAACATCGTTCTTTCTCAGTCCCTGGCCTGTGCAGACCCCAGGAGGGAGCCAAGAGTTCATGGGTGATGCCAGCGTCCTCACTCCCTGCGGTTCCTAAGTCTGAAACAGCGAGACTGGAAACTCCACAATTGATGGTTGACGTCAACAGCACTAGATGAGCCCAGCAGATGTGTAAAGAGAGCATCTCACTCTCAGGCGAAGGGGTCTGTCATCCTGTGTACAGCAGAAATTATCATGCGGATGACACTGACACCAGTTACTATTTGTCATGCTTTCGCTGTGGACCGGATGTTGTGCTGAGCACCTTATGTGTGGCTTCTCATTTAATTCTCAGGACTTATGAGGCAGGTTCAGGGAGGAATAGATAAAGCTAGGATTCTTAGCCAGCTGCCAGCTCTAGGGCCCACTCATGTGATGTCTCTCAACTCTCATCCTTTTGATTCATCTAATTCAGTGACTTTTTAACCGGGAATGATTTCTGTGCTCCTTAATCCCCTATCCCGTGGACATCTGGCAAGATCTGAGACACTCTGGATGGTCACAACTGGGGTTGGGGCGTTGCTACCGGCATCTCATAGGTGGAGGCAGAGATGCCCAGAACAGCCTGTAGAGCAAAGGATTATCCAGCCCCAGATGTCAGGAGTTGAGATGCCCTGACCCAGCACCAGGGCCTAGATAAACATTCAGCAAAGTCCGCCCAGCTTTGGGTTAAACCCTTTGCTTCACTCTCTTCCTTTCTTCTACCTTCAGCTGTTTATTCATTTGTTCCTTCATTCAAGAAACTGCAGCCCTCTTCTGAAGATTTTCGTAGCTTCCCTGATATAAACAGGTGGCTCGTCTTGGCTCAGTGTGCCTTTTAATTGGAAAGGAAATCACACTTTTTTCTCTTCACCTGGCTGATAACTAAACTTGGGTCGAGAAGGTGTTCTCCCTGGAAAAACATTGTATGTCAGTGCTTCTTTAAAAAAAAGAAAAAAGAAAAAAAAAAATCACAGGTTGCTGTAATTAGCTGGAAGTCTAAGGACAGTGTTGATCCCAAAGCTGTGTGTGAAAGAGAGAGAGAGAGATGCCCTAAGGAAATCAGTGTGCGTGTGTGTGTGTGTCTGTGTATGTGTGTGTGTGTGAGAGAGAGATGCCCTAAGAAAATCAGTGCATGTGTGTGTGTGTGAGAGAGAGAGAGAGATGCCCTAAGGAAATCAGTCTCTGTGTGTATGTGTGTTTGTGTGTGTGTGTGTGTGTGTGTGTATAAGAGAGAGAGATGCCCTAAGGAAATCAGTCTGATCCCAGAGAAAACAATTAGAACCACGTGGTTTTTCATTCACCACTGTCTTCTGAAGCACTGCCAAAACTTTTGAGATGAAGACAAAGGGATCATTCATGCTCAGCAACCCACCCTGGGGGACAGCAGAGTGCCCCGGATGGAGAAGGGCAGGCGGTCTGCCGGCTCCCACCATTAGGGCTTTATTAGTGGGGCAAACACAATTTAGAGAATCAATGAGGGGTCCAAACACTGCTCCTGGTCAGAGAGGAAGCCGTCCAAACAGCACCTGCTGTGCCCAGGGAGCTTGCATACAGGGGCTCCCCACCTAATCAGTGTCCTCCTGAATGTGCAAAAGCAAAACCCACAAGAATTTCCTGTGACTATTTAATTACAGTTGGGTCTCTTTTGTCTTAAAACTGGCTGGAGTCTGCTAGTCCACTGCAGTACCAGGGGGGAAGATGTACAAAATCTCCTAATGAGTTGGCCTCTCCATGTTTCTGTCCTTCCCTGAGGGTGAGAGAATTGTCTGCTTCGAAAACTGACCAAGTGGAAGTAGCAACCTATTGAACTTGAGGAAGCTCTAGAAGTAATGAGCTCTCATCAGCAGAACAATTTAGACCTGGGTGGAAGAGTCTCTTGGCATGGAAACAGAGAGAAAATTCAAGAATGAAATTCAGAAAGAAGAGGGAAGAGAGATTCCACTAGATTTAAGATGCTTCCTAGATCTAAGATTTTAAGCTTCCAAGTAAACAAGTCTTATGTATAAAAAAGTGCCTGGTCCAGTGGGGGAGCTAAATGATAAATTGACTGAACAAATGAAAGAATAAAGGCCTGGGGGACATTTAAGATTTTAGCAGAAATCCCCCATACAAATGCAAAAATTCCTCCATGAATTTTTAAGTTCGGGGTCAAATCTTCATTTGAAGTTGGTTTCTGGTTATAAAGAGTCCTTGGCTTCATAGGACCAATGACTTTTCTTTCTCTCTTTTATGCACTCTTGTTTTATACACTCTACACTTCAGGGAAAATCTTTGGGAAATAGTAATTTTGAGATCTTAGGAAAAAAAGCATAAGCCCAAGGAAACGATTGTTATTCTCTCCCTTGGAGAAGATTAGTGGGTAAGTGCTGAGTTGTAACAACTTGCACGGAGAGCTGAATATAAAACCCCAAACAAAGGGCAGTCAAACCCAGGGCAGCAGTAAAGACAAGGAAATTTCCTGCTTTGTATTTAAAGCAAAGTGGCTCAGCAGGGTGTATGGAAAGTGAAGTTTAATGGTGTGAAGTTCAGAGTTCTACGTAAAGTCCCTGCTCTGCCACTGACTTACCAGGTGGCCTTGAAGAACTGCCTGTTTCTCACACTTCTTTTCTGTAGGATGGAAGCAGTAATATCTGCCCAGCATAGCATTCCAAGTATATCTGAATACCAGTAAGATCGTACTGTACCCACGGAGGCTATTTAAAGATTGTGTAACTCTAGCAAACTCTTATGTGGCCATCTTCCTATGGTCCTCTTGTGTCAATGCTCAACCTTAAACAGCTGGTTTGGAACCTGCAGTACCTCTGCAAGAACACCTCACTGTAGAAAGACTGTTACTTCTATAGTAACTATTCTTGATCTAGCAGAAAATGAAATAGGAGTATAACTTTCACTATCAGAATACATACATGGTCCAGTGGCACTAGAGCTGAAGAATCTGCCTGCCAGTGCAGGAGACTGCAGAGACCCAGGCTCTATCCCTGGGTCGGGAGAACCCCCTGCAAAAGGAATGGCTACTCAATCCAGCATTCTTGCCTGGAGAATTCCATGGACAGAGGAGCCTGGCGAACTGCAGTCTATGGGGTCGCAAAGAGTCAGACACGACTGAGCAAATGGGCACACACACACACACATTTTATTTACAGATATTGCCGAAAGAGCCATAAATGGGAGAAAGGACTCTGGACCAAGCAATAGGGAACGTGGGAACTGGTGCATTCTTTTCTTTTCTTTTTTCTGGTTCTTTCCTTCCTCTCTCTCTTCCTCCCTCCCATCCTATATTATTTATGTGATTGACATATATTGAGTCTTATGATAAAAAATTAGTGAGACTGATTCCCTGATCTCAAAGACTTTGGAACTTATTGGTGGTGAAAGTCAAACTGAGACAGAACTGAAGCAGAGCATCAGAGGCATCTGAGAAAGGCTGGGTTGGGGTGGGATGTCTAGGGGGGCTTCTCGGGGAAAGAAATGCCAGGTTTGGATTTTGAAGGCTAAACAGGAGTCTGGAAGGAAACAAAGGATGAGTAGCAATACAGGCCAAGGAAACTCCATGTGGTTCCACAGAACTGAAGGGTAACGTGTCCATGAGCACATTCTAGGGAGTAAAGCCACAGGGCTAGAGAGATGCCTGACTATGAAGGGCCTTCTATGACATGAGGTGCTTTGGTTTCTCCTAAGAGTTATAGGGAACCATGGAAAACCTTGAAATCAGGGTACTGATGTGATCCAATTGTTATTTTGAAAAATCATTCAGTGATCTGCTGGAGATGGAATTGCAATGGGGAGACCAGAGGCAGGAAGACCAATTTGGGGGCTGCTGCAGTGAAGTAAAAAGACAGTGGTCCAGATGCAGATCAAGGAAGTAAGGGAAGAGAAAAAGGGGGCATCTGAGCTGAGTGGTGACACATCAGACAAAACCACTGGGATGAGCATCTGCAGGTCAGGGGAGAGCAGAAGGCTTCCTTGCTCTGTTCCACCTCAAGCTTTTTGACCCCAGGCACATCATTTTGCCTCCTTTAACATTATTTTTCTAATGCATAAAACAGCAAGTTTATATAGCTCACTTTTAGACAGTGATTGTGTTTATGGACCATATGTCTTCATCATCTGTTAGAGAACATTCCAGGTAAAGTGATAATTGGTTTAGTTGGTTGGTTTGCTTAAAGAGATGGGACAGTATTTTAAGAAGATGAAGTTGGACATCTTCCCTTTCTTTGTGTAGAAAGCAAGCAATTCCATTATCTTGTGTAGATCACAGCAGGTCAAGTAAGGAAACAGTTTTATTATAATAGACCAGTCATCTTGAAAGCTTATAAACTTACTACAATTAAAAAAAAATGTCATTCCTCTGTGGATTTCCATTGGGCAATGAAGATAATGTGCAGTCTCACCTTGGTTAAAACCTAATGCGCCAGAATTGATACCTTGAGTTCCTTCTTTTTCCTTTGTCTTTTATTTTCTCCAGTTGTACCCTTATCTACATGACTTCATCCACTACTGTGATGTTGTTTAATCACCTATGATTCAAAGAGCTGTTGTTTCAGACAGCTGCCGTCCACTGGGACATATTTGCAGCCTCCAGTGGGCTTTGGTTTCCAGATGAAACCTTTCTTTTGCATGTAGAGTTTCTTGAATATGTATTTACTTGGCTGTGTTTGTTCTTAGCTGCAGCATGTGGGATCTCTGTTGTGTCATACAGGGTTTTTCATTGTAGAGTGCAGGCTCTCTTGTCTCGTGGCATGTGGGATCTTAGTTCCCTGACCAGGGATTGAACCCAAGTCCCCTACATTGCAAGATGAATTCTTAACCACCAGACCACCAGGGAAGTCTCTATAGTTTTTTATTTTAAAAGACAATTCCTTTGCAGCCCTCTGCTTTCACCATTCCTCACTCTCATTTGACCTCAGCTGAGAACTCAGTCTTCGAGATGTCCTCTCTTTCCAAAGATTAAGGCTGTTAAGGGGAGGGATCAAAACCTATGAGAAAGTTTTCCTTTGCAGAAACCAATGGCTCTGTTCAGCATCAAAACCCAAAGGCTTATCTTCAGAAACATGGATCACTGCCTCTTTTAACCCTTTCAATTCTAACTCATTGTGTGATTTATGGTATGTTAATGACTGAACCTTAGTGTTCTCACTTACAAAGTAGAAATAATCGTATCTATCTCAGAGATTTCTGCAGATTCAGTCTCTAATACAGAGCTTGGAAGACATGTGTATCTGTCAGGATAGATTAGGTTTTGCGGCAATAACATTCAAACCCTGCTTCTTGGTGGCTTAAAACAACAAAGGGTTAATTCTTTAAAAAAATTAATTTATCTATTTGACTGCATGGAGTCTTAGTTGTGGCATGGGGGGAGATCTAGCTCCCTGAACAGGGATTGAAACCGAGCTGCCTACACTGGGCCCATGGAGTCTTAACCACTGAACCACCAGGGAAGTCCTAGGATTATTTCTTGTTCAAGCTTCATGGCCGATTGAATTGGGGCAGGGGGACTCTGCTCTCTGTAGTCCCACAAGGATCCAATCTGTTAGAGATGCCATCATCTTATGATATCAACATCTCAATACCAGGCTTCAGGGTAACTCAGATAATTCATAGTCACATTTCACTAGATAAAGACAGTCATGTGGCTATGCTGAACCTCAAAGGTACAAGGCCGAATAATCCTTACGTGTCTGTGGACAGATAGAATAGCTAGGAACACTGGTATGGGAGGAATGATGGCACAATGATGGTTACACAGATCATTCTTGACTTTGTTCCCCCTCACAAGAATAACTAATTACTATTTATGAACAATAGACCATTTTGAAAACCTTAGAAGATAGGCAAGAGTATACCCCCTGCACCACAGACACTGAGACAAATTGCATTAGGAAGGCAAGAGAACCTCCCTGATCCTATGGTTTCTTCAGGGGGCAAAATGAGGGCTCTGGTAGACATCCTGCGTCCCCAACATTGTGAGCTGCCTCTGAGGAGGCCCACTTGGGTCCCATCCCATGGGAATGGTGTGGAAATCTGCAGGGCTTGACCATGGGCAATTGGATTGTGATGGAGAAGAAGGGAGGGTCTTGCAGCAACCAGCATTTAGATCTTGGCAGATTGAGTTCCTATTGTGTGTTTGTGTGTGTGTGTGTGTGCATAAGCATAAGCTTGTGTGTGCTCAGTCATGTATAGCTCTTTGAAACCCTACAGATTACAGCCCACTAAGCTCCTGTGTCCATGAAATTTTGTAGGCAAAAATACTGGAGTGGGTTGCCATTTCTTCCTCCAGGAGATCTTCTTGAGCCAGTGATCTAACCCATGTCTCCTGTGTTTCCTGCATTAGCAGGTAGATTCTTTACCACTTCACCACTGGAAAGCCCCAGGTTCCTAGTACCAGCGCCTAAATATTGATAGAAGTCTCAACCAGTGACTCTGCTCGTCTGTAGAGGCAAGATGGTAGTGCAGTCTGATCAGGGAATTTGGTGGGGCACAGGCCTGCTTGATTTGGCACCCCAAAAGAAGAGTCTTGCCATCTCAGAGCCTGGTCTTCCTCTCCTTGTAGGCAGGGGAGTTAAGTCATACCTTGCCCATTGCTGAGTATAAGTCCTGGCTATTCCAACCAGGAATCTGGCTGAAACAACCAGGAAGCTACTTATCCTAGCAACACTGGAACTAAGAGCTTAGCCAGCAGCACTAACCATCTTCAGAACAAAGCCAGTGGCCTCTTTTGGTCAGGGAACTTGAGGGTACAGCTTGGCTTGAGTCAGGTCCCCAAACAAAAAGCACAGTTGCCTTGGAACAATTCTGCTGCTCTCCCAGACTGGAGAGTTAATTCATAGCTCTGCCCACTGCTGAGTATAGCTCCTCATCCGACCAGGAGGTTTGACCTGAGACTCAGGAAGCTGCTCAGTCCAGCAACACTTCAGATGTGACCTCAGCCAGCAGGTAGCCCATGTGCAGAACCAGTTGATGTCCCAGTTTGGCCTGAGAGCTTGGTACACAGTTCTGCCTATTTCACTCCCCAAACTAGAGTCTTACCAACCTTGGGGCCTGCTCTGAAGCTCCTGACCTGCATTAGTGAAGGTAATCCATGTCTGCACCCACTGCTGAACCCAGCCTCCAAACCTGCCAAGCAGGAAAGCTCAGCAGAGCTTGTAGAGATCTCTGTAGTCCACCCTACAGCCTCAACTACAGCAGCACTTGAATAGTGAGCCTGACCAGTGACTCAGTGCCTGCGGAGCCAAGACAGTGGCCTCACATGTTCAGAGAGCTTGGCACACATTTATGTTTGAATTGACCCCCAAAGAAATGAAGGTTTATGAACTGTCATACAAAGAATTCAGAATATTCCTCTTAAAGAAATTTGCTTAACTTCAAGAACACACAAACAACAAAACTAGGAAAACAATGCATGGGAAAAAAAGAGAAGTTCAAAGAAATAGAACCCATTCCTCTCCTTAAAAATGGAAATCCTGGACCAGAAGAATACAGTGATTGAACTGAAGATTCAATAAAGAGTTTCAACAGCAGTCTTGACCATATCATTCAACCAGCATGACCACTGAACCATTCAACCAGAAGACAGGACACCTGAAGTTATCTAGTTAGAGGAACAAAAGGCAAAAAGAATTTTTTTAAAAAAGTAAAGAAAGCCTACTGGACATAGGTGATAACATTAAAAGAAAAAAAAAATTCATATTAGAAAAACCCCAAAAGGAGAAGAGAAATAGAAAGGGACAGAAACTGTATGCAAAGCAATAATGGATAAAATGTTGCAAACCCAGAGAAAGAAATGGATATCCAGATCCATGAGGCCCAAAGGATTCTAAATAGTTTAAACCTGAATAGATAGGGCTTCACTGAGACACATTCTTATTAAATTTTCAAGTCAAGGAAAAAATAACTTTTTGAAAACAGCAGGCAAAAAGGAACATGTTGCAGACAAGGAAACATGATAAGACATTAGGCAGAATTCTCAACAGAAACTCTGCATGCCAAGAGAGAATGGGATGATATATTCAAAACACTGAAAGTGTGGGCAGGGGAAGGAATCTGTCAACCAAGTATTCCATACCCAGCAAAGCTGTACTACTGAAAAGGAGGAGGGATGATGACTTTCCTGAACAAACAAAAGCTGAGGAAGTTCATTACCACTACTGCTGCTGCTAAGTCGCTTAGACTTCACTTAATATAAATTCTAAAGGGGTCTCTTTCAGTGGAAGAAAAAAGGATGCTAATTAACATCATAAAAACATGGCTACATCAAACTCAATGATGATGATAAATATATAATCAAAGTTAGATTCTGTAGATTAATTAAATTACATCTGTGTAATTAAATTATAGCTATAGATAAAATGTTAGAAAATAAGTTAAAAAGCATTAATATAATAATTTGATACTGGATACATAATATAAAAATATGTAAACTGTAATATCAACAACTTAATATGTGAGGGGGAGGAGAAGTAAAAATGTAACGTTTAGGAATGCTGCTGCTGCTGTTGCTGCTGCTGGTTGCTAAGTCGCTTCAGTTGTGTCCGACTCTGTGCTACCCCATGGACAGCAGCCCACCAGGATCCCCCATCCCTGGGATTCTCCAGGCAAGAACACTGAGTGGGTTGCCATTTCCTTCTCCAATGCATCAGGTTGTTATCAGTTTTTAAAAAGATGTTAAAAATAGAATGTTCTAATTTTAAGCTATTTTATATAAGCCTCATGACAACAACAAGAGAAACCCAGGAGTAGCTATGCACAAGAACAAGATAAAGATGTCAAATTATACTCATGCCATAAGACATTAAATTACACCAAAAAAGACATAAGGATCAGAAAAAAAGAAACAGTGGGTCTAGAAAACAGCCAGAAAACAATGAACAAAAGGCATAAGTCCTTACTGATAATAATGAAACATAAATGAACTAGATTTTTCAACTGACAGACACAGAATGGCTGAATGGATTTAAAAATAAAGATTTAACAGTATGTTAAGAGACCCCTTTTAGCTTTAACGACATACACAGACTGAGAGTGATAAGATTTAAAAAAAAAGGATATTTCAAGCAGAAAGTAACCAATAAAAATCATGTTCTGTGTGCTCAGCCACGTCTGACTCTTTGTGACAACATGGATTCTGGCCCACCAGGCTTCTCTGTCCATGGAGTTTTCCAGGCAAGAATACTGGAGTGGGTTGTTGTTTCCTACTCTAGGGGATCTTCCCAACCCAGGCATCGAACCCACATCTGTTGAGTCTACTGCATTTATAAATAGATTCTTTATCACTGTGACACCTGGAAAGTAAAAAAAAAAAAAAGCATGGGTAGCTATAATTATATAAGACAAAACAAGTTAAAAATGGTAAAAAGAAGGATCATTTTACAATGATAGCGGTCAATTGATCCAGAAGATAAATCCGCTGTAAATATCTATGTATCTGACATCAGAGCACCAAAATATATAAGCAGAAACAGAACTAAAAGGTGAACTATACAAAAAATAACAATAATTGGAGATTTTAAAACTCCATTCTCAACAATAGGTATGTTATTGGAGAATCAATACGTAAACAGTAGATTTGATCAAGTGGACCTAACAAGCATATACAGACTGTTCTACCCAACAGTAGTGGAATTCAGTCTTCTGAAGTGCACGTGAGTTCTCTATGATGGAGCATGTGTTAGGAGACGAAACAAATCTCAACAAATTCAAGTATTAACATCCTATCGAGTATCTTCTCTGACCATATGATATGAAACTAGAAAACTAGAAAATGAATAACAAGAGGAAAACTGGAAATTCATTAGTACATAGAAACTAATCACCACTTCTGAACAGTGAAGGGATCAAAGAAGAAATTAAAAGGGGAATAAAAAAGCATCTTGAGACAGCTGACACTGGAAACACACATACAAACTTATGGGATGCAGAAAAACCATCCTAAGAGACATAAAACACAACAAACAGTATTAGGTGTACATTCATAAAATAGTTTTTTTTAAAATACTGGCATAAAGAGATATGTAGCCCAATAGAACAGAATTGAGAACCCAGAAAAGAAACTCCACATATATGTATGGTCAACTAATACTGACCAGGAAGCCAAAAAAATTCAATGGATAAAAGACAGCCTCTTTAGTAAATGGTGCTGGGAAATGGATATTGACATGTAAGAATGAAACTAGACTCTTACCTTACACTACTCATAACAATCAGCTTAAAATGGATTAGCGATATAAATGTAAGATCTGCAACCATAAAATTCCTAGAAGAAATATAGAAAAAAAAAAAAAAGGTCCTTGGGGTGGATCTTGCAAATGAATTTTTGTACTGTATATAATAGCTAAAGCATAAGCAACAAAGTAAAAAAAAACAACAAAAACAACAAGAGGGACTACATCAAACTAAATGGCTTCTATTCAGCAAAATAAATGATCAACAAAATAAAAAGACAACCTATAGCATGAGAAAGAATATTTGCAAATCATGTATTTGACAAGGGGTTAATATCCAAAATATATCAAGTCACACAACTCAATAGCAAAACTAAATAATCTGATTAAAAACGGGCAACCAACTTAGAGACTTTTCCAAAGAAGATATTCAAAAGGCCAACAGGTATCTGAAAAAGTACTCACCATTAGGGAAATTTAAGTCAAAACTACAATGAGACATCACCCTCATACCTGTTAGAATGGCTACCATCCAAAAAAAACAGGAGGTAACATGGTGACGAGGATACGAAGAGAGGAAAACCCTTGTGTGCTATTGATGGGAATGTAAATTGGTACACTCACTGTGAAAACCAATATAGAGGTTTCTCTGAAAATTAAAAAGTAAACCAACATATGATTTAGCAATTTCACTGCTAGGTACATATCCATAGGAAATAGAATCACTATGTTGAAGAGTAATCTGCACCCCCTTGCTCACTGTAGCATAGTTTATAATAGCCAAGACCTGGAAACAACCCAAGTGTTCACTGATACACAAAAGGATGCAGAAAATGTGTGCACATCCATATACTATATGCACGTTATATGTGTATGTGTATGTTTATATATATATACACACACACACAATGAAATACTATTTGGCCTTAACAAATAAGAAAACTCTCATTTGCAACAACATGGATATACATTAAGGGCATCATGCTAAGTGAATTCAGTCAGAGAGAGAAAAAAAAAATACTGATCTTACTTATATGTGGAATTTAAAAACAAAAAACTCAGCACCAAACTCATTAAAACAAGAGATCAGAACAGTTGTTACTAGAGACAGGGGGTAGGGGTGGGGAAATTGGATGAAGTTGGTCAAAAGGTACAAACTTCCAGGTATAAAAATAACAAGTATTGGGGATATGATGTGCTATTTTATGACTTCGGTTTATACTGCTGGTGGTATATTTGAAGGTTGCTAACAGGGTAGATCCTTAAAGTTCTTATCATAGGGGAAAATAGCTTTTTTCCTTCAGTCATGCTGGTGTGGCTTGTGGGGTCTTCATTTCTGGAGCAGGGCTTGAGCCTGGTTCCTCAGTGGTGAAAGCACTGAGTCCTAGCCACTGTACTGCCAGGGAATTCTCCAGATTGCTTTTTTTATATGTATGACAGACATTAACTAAATTTATTGTTTTAATCATTATGCAACATGTATGTCAGGTCATTTTGCTATTCGTCTTAAACTTATACACTGCTCTATGTCAACTATATCTCAATAAAAGTGAAAGAAAAAAGAAACACTGGTTTGTATAAGAACACCTAAGTTTCTAAACGATGGAGCCAGCTCCCATTATAAAAAACATACCGGTATGCACAATAAGATGCTTCTAAAAGTCAAACACACATGCTTATGAAAAAAGATTTGGAGTGTGAGTGTCTGTGTGTGTGAGTGTGTGTATGAAGTATACCTTATACCTGTATGCTGTGTGTGTGTGTGAAGGTGATAAAGTAAGGGGAGCATCAGAAATATACTGACAACTGCTGATTTGGGGTTGTGTTCATGGTATGCCACTTTGCTATAAGTTTTTAGAGGTTAATGGGGTAAATAATTGGTTTTAATATTCACTTGGTAATGCATTTTGAATATATATTAAAGTAAGGCTCACATAAGCTGCCTAATAACCAGAAAGATCTCTTTGGCTCCCAAGAAGAGCCAAAACTCTCAGAAGGAGAAAAAATAATCTAATAACTTTATTCATGATTGTTGGGTTACCAGCAAAACACAGACCATCTAGGTATTAGGTGGAATCAGCCCTACTGTAACTGTTGTGATGGTATGCAAGGCGCATCGCCTCTCTGACAACTAGTTGCCTTAAATGTGAAACAACAATAATACCCTATTTGTTTCATAATCTTGCATTTAATGCATAAATCCCATCAAGTATCATTTAGGCTTCCGGTAACAAAGGACTTATTACATTGATAATGGGGCCTGTTTCCTTCCTGGGTAGTCTAATTAGAAACTTCTTTCATACATTGATCTGAAATCCATGGGTCATTAAGGATAAGGATCTCCTTCTGTCTATGCAGGTCCTTGAAAGAGGCAGTGTATCTCCTTAGGTTCTGTCCTCATACTACCTGAATTTTTCCATTTCATTCATGTTCCCCTGTTCTGGATGGTGAAACCATTTAAGAACATTTTTCTTTAAATTTAACAACCACACTGTATATCACTTATGCTCTCAACCACTGCTAATGTGTCTTATATAAAATAGTAAACAGAAAGGAGGAGCTTAAATGAAAAACAACAAAAAAGCAATGTGTCTGGTTAGAATGGCCATTGTTAAGAAGTCTGTAAGTAACAAATGCTGGAGAGTGTGTGGAGAAAAGGGAACCCACCTACATTCTTGGTGGAAATGTAAATTGGTGCAGCCACTACGGAAAAGAATTTGGAAGTTCCTCAAAAAACTAAAAATAAGAGTTGTCATATGATCTAGCAGTCCAACTCCTGGACATATATCCAGGAAAAACTATAATTTTAAAAGATACATGCTACCAGCCTCTGGGGTAGGAGAAGGTCCCCGGCAGTCACAAAAGTTGAGACTTGAATAGGACTATTTGTACAATGAATAGTATGTTCATTGCAGCATTGCTCACAATTGCCAAGACATGGAAACAACCTAAATATCCATCATCAGATCAGATTAATAAAGCAGATGTGATGTATGGATGTGTGTGTATGTGTGTGTATGCATGAAAGTAAAAGTGTTAATCACTCAGTTGTGTCCGACTCTTTGCTACCCCACAGATGAGGCTCCTCTGTCCGTGGGATTCTCCAGGCAAGAATACTGGAGTGGTTTGCCATTCCCTTCTCCAGGGGATCGTGCGGACCCAGAGATCAAACCTGGGTCTCCCTCATTGCAGGCAGATTCTTTCCCATATGAGCCAACAAGGAAGTCCTTTACATACACACACACACACACACACACACACACACACACGTACGGATACATACAGTGGAATGCTACCCAATCATAAAAAGAATGAAATAACGTCATTGGCAGCAACATGGATAGACCTAGAGATTATGGTACTAAGTGAAGTAAATTGGAAAGACAAATATATGATATCACTTACATGTCCAATTAAAACTTAAAATTCAGAAAACTAAGATCATGGCATCTGGTCCCATCACTTCATAGCAAATAGATGGGGAAACAATGGAAATAATGAAAGACTTTATTTTGAGGGGCTCC
The DNA here is from genome assembly GCA_006410615.1 of Neotragus moschatus. Lineage (NCBI taxonomy): Eukaryota > Metazoa > Chordata > Mammalia > Artiodactyla > Bovidae > Neotragus > Neotragus moschatus. Next base: position 582,329 of record SJYA01002795.1, on the reverse strand, counting down.
AAAATCACTGCAGATGGTGATTGCAGCCATGAAATTAAAAGATGCTTACTCCTTGGAAGAAAAGCTATGACTAACCTAGACAGCATATTAAAAAGCAGAGACATTACTTTGCCGACTAAGGTCCATCTAGTCAAAGTTATGGTTTTTCCAATAGTCATGTATGGATGTAAGAGTTGAACTATAAAGAAAGCTGAGCGCCAAAGAACTGATGCTTTTGAACTGCAGTGGAGAAGACTCTTGAGAGTCCCTTGAACTACTAAATTAAACCAGTCCATCCTCAAGGAAATCAGTCCTGAATATTCATTGAAAGGACTGATGCTTAAGCTGAAACTCCAATACTTTGGCTACCTGATTCAAAGAACTGACTCCTTGAAAAAGACCCTGATGCTGGGAAAGATTGAAGGTGGGAGGGGAAGGAAACGACAGAGGATTAGATTGCTGGATGGCATCACCGACTCAGTGGACATGAGTTTGAGCAAGCTCCAGGGGTTGGTGATGGACAGGGAAGCCTGGTGTGCTGCAATTTATGGGGTTGCAAAGAATCAGACACGACTGAGTGACTGAACTGAACACATGGAATGTAAAATACAGCACAAATGAACCCACCTACATCTCCAGTCAGTCACCATGAACATTCAGTTGTTCTTTCTAAATATTGGCAGAGTCCGTGAACTACTCCCCTCCTCTGTCACTACCACCTTCCAGCCAGCCAATGCTGATTCATTGATTCTCATCAGGATAACATCAACAGCCTCCTGACAGCCTCTCCCCACACACTCTTGCCCCGTTCAGATGCATTCCCTACACTGCAGTCAGAGCGATTTTAAAGATGTGACTATGATTACAGACTGTTCCTTGTTTAAAAATCTTCAATGGCTTTTCATTTAAGAATAAGTTCTAAAGTCATGCAGTCAGTTCAGTTCAGTCACGTCCGACTCTTTGCAACCCCGTGGACTGCAGCACGCCAGGCTTCCCTGTCCATCACCANGCAATGCAGAATTCTGGGATTGATCCCTCTGCCAGGAAGATCCCCAGGAGAAGAGAATGGCAACCCATGGCAGTATTCTTTCCTGGAGTACTCCATGGACAGAGGAGCCTAGTGGGCTACAGTCCATGGAGTTGCAAACTGAATGACTTTCACTCAGTAAAAAGGTAAAATTACAGTTGAGCCAAGGGGTTGCTATATGTATATCAGAGGCATCTGCTAAATGCCTCTGTGTGTGTGTGTATGAGAATACTGGAGTGGGTAGCTGTACCCTTCCACAGGAGATCGATCCAACCCAGGTCTCTCACATTGCAGGCGGATTATTTACTGTCTGAGCCACCAGGATGTGTATATGCATGTACAGAAGCAAAAACAGTACCTAAACCTTAATCTTTAACTTCCATTAAATCATAATACTGAGTTTCAAATTTATTTAGTAGTCCCTTCAATTTTGGATACAGGAAAAGATAGTTACTTATATGACATTTTACATAGCAGTTTTTCTTCACTCCTTCTCCCACCCACTACACACAGAAAAATAATATTTACTACTGTAATATTGCTTGCTTATTTTTATAACATCCTTTCTGGTCACATGCAGCTGAGAGTGAAAAGTTCAGAAAAGAAGTGTAGCTAGAGGTCTAAAATTTACACATTCAACACAACCTCTGCTGCAGACATAGAAAGGGGAAAAACAGAACTTGTGGCTGATTCTGTCTATTCTCATGTGAATTCTGGGAATATATAAAGAGAAAGATAAATCACCTAGATCACATATTCTCATTTCACAAGCAGCTAGGACCCAGTGGACAAGGAGGGATTCAACAGATGTAATAATTCTTTTCTGCTACTTTTTATGAAAACATTCATTTAAATTTAGCCTTTTGATACTCCTTCCTATTTTCTTAAGAGAAAACGTGTTCAGATAGACCTTTTTCATAAGAAACTATTAAAATACTACCTATGTAAAAACCATTATTCATTTTTGGGCGTCTTACTTCTTGGCCTTTTAAAATACAGCATGTGAAGTTATTTTAATAAATCACGTGCAGTTCAGGATGATTAAAGGAACCAAAAATTCTTGAATAAAGAATGAAAAGATGGGCAATGCTGGCCATTTAAACTCATATATTTTCATTTACTAACTCATAAACAGAAAAGTGAGCCCATGTAAATTTTAAGATTCCGAGAGGACATCATTTAACCTGAGAAGTAGATCAAGGTCGATTAATCTACCACAGTAAATTAGGAAGCAACCTAAAATATTTGTAAGCAATTTAAAGGCAACAAAATGTATGATTTCTTGAGCACTGGTTACACAGTAAATATTTGCTGAGTTATTGACTTAATGAACATAATGATGAATTAATAAGAACTAATTTCTAGACAGAGAAAGAATATACTGAAGGGGAAAAAAAAGTGCACTCAGTGCTGGTCATACAAGCATAATTGGTTTCTCACTGGAGGAAATGAGTACCGACAACCATTAACTACTTGTATAATTTTTATAAAATGACAGTATGTTTATTAATGTAAAAGTAGGTACAGAATTAGGCTAGTGATATAGTAATAGGCATTCATACTTACACACTAAAATAATTTTAATAAAGTCTTATTATAGGAATATATTATTATTTTGTAATAAGGAGTGTATTTGGAAGTAACTGCAATATCAGTCCTCACCGTTTTCCATGTATCTGGGTGTTGTGCAATTCAGATACCCAGGTTTAACTGATGGCCAATTTTGAAAGCATATGATAGTCACTTTTGTCAAAAAGGGCAATTTTAGTTTGAAAACAAAACATTCCAAGAAGAAACACAGAAGGTAAGTGTGTACAGAGACGTGCGACTTCAAGAGACAAAAGCAACCAAAATCACAGCGAAGAAGGCTCCATTTGCCTTTGTGCAGATGACAGCCATCCCTTGAATTTCAGCAAGTGGTAAGAATGTTCCCACTGTGATAACAGCTATGTAACTGTATGGACACGAAGGGGATCAGAATACGCCACCTTATGACATGGTGCCTTGACATATTAAATATTTTAAGAAACCTCAGGTGCAGGAAGGACTCTCTGACCTTCCATTTCTCTCCTGAAGTAGGTCATAAAGCCATCTTGTGCGAGGTGCCCTATTCATTCCCAGAAGACAGAGAGATGATAGAAGAATCCAAGAGCAGAAGCCTAAGTTACTTCCAGTTTACCAACCTTCACTCAAACATTTTGTCCTCTCATGTTTTCCCACAGATTCCTATTCTTTATCAATCTTGGTAAAAACACTCAGGTTAAGGTCTTCATTTCCTTATGGAAGCTCAGTGAACTAAATAGTCCAAGTGTAAAAATCATACAATTGTGATTGACAAGCTTGATATTTTGATCCAGATATATAAGATTAAAAAACCTATATTCTTCCAAAAATTAGTTATAATTGAAAATGAGATACTGATACTCAGAGTAAATCCATGAAATATAGAAAAGATATGATTTTTAACACAAATGATTGCATAATCAGGACATACTTATGGTGGACTTGTCATGGCACATTTTTAATATGGTTTGTCAGATAATTAAAAAATTTATTATTTGTTAATAAATGATTTGTCAGATAATAAAAAAACTACATTCTAACCAAAATGCTATATGTTTATTTGTGGATATAATAGAATATAGAATGAAATGCAAATGTAAAATATAATTTCACTTGTGATGATTCCAAAAACCCTCAAAAATGTTTTTTTCCTGACACTGCTTAAAGCTAATGGTATTCTAATTAATTTACTGAAATAGTTGCATCTATTAATTCTATAATTGTACTATTACAGCAAAGTCTCTGAAGCATATGTTTTAAGACAGCACTGTTAAGTTCATAGCTGCAGCCAAATGGATCCTAACTTTAGTAACAGACAAGAAGGATAAAAAGAAGTAATAGCAATCTTTGCATATTCTTTATTTAAGAGCAACTCAACACTGCAAACCAAGTATCATGTACAGCTAGCATAGTGAATAACATTTTCCATTCAAATTATAACAGGCAAATAATACTGTTGACAGCCATGCTACCATATGTGTTTAATGAGCAAAGTAATCTCTGATATAGGAAGAGGCTGTACTTTTTTTAAAAAAGGATCATAACCTCCGATTAAAATAAATAAATTTATATTAGAAAATAAAAATAAATAAAAAGGATCTAATCGGGTCATTGAAATCTAGCGAGTATTCTCTTAGATTTAAGGCCCATGTGTGCTGACTTTTATGGACAGACTGAAAAGTCTACAGAATTCATAATATACCACAAATCCTTTACAGATGCTGTGCCAAATTTTGATCAGTGTGCAAAATCATTATCATAATACAACTGAGAAACATAATTCCACTGGATAAAATGTTAAATTGAGTGGAGTCATGTGATAACACATAGGGTACAGCCACAGTCAAAAATAAACTTTCCAAAATAAACATATTTTCAATCAACCTAAGGGTGGGATGGGGAGGGAAATAGGAGGGAGCATCAAAAGGGAGGGAATATAAGAAAGCCTTCCTCAGAAGAAAACAATAGAATGGGAAAGACTAGAGAGCTCTTCAAGAAAACTAGAGATACCAAGGAAACAATTTCATGCAAAGACAGGCTCAATAAAGGACAGAAATGGTATGGACATAACAGAAACAGAAGATATTAAGATGAGATGGCAAGAATACACAGAAGAACTACACAATAAAGATCTTCAGGACTCAGATAATCATGATGGTGTGATCACTCACCTAGACCCAGACCTCTAGTAGTGTGAAGTCAAGTGGGCCTTAGGAAGCATCATTATGAACAAAGCTAGTGGAGGTGATGGAATTCCAGTTAAGCTGTATCAGATTCTAAAAGATGATGCTGTGAAAGTGCTGCACTCAATATGCCAGCAAATTTGGGAAACTCAGCAGTGGCCACAGGACTGGANACCCAGACCTCTAGTAGTGTGAAGTCAAGTGGCCTTAGGAAGCATCATTATGAACAAAGCTAGTGGAGGTGATGGAATTCCAGTTGAGCTGTATCAGATTCTAAAAGATGATGCTGTGAAAGTGCTGCACTCAATATGCCAGCCAATTTAGGAAACTCAGCAGTGGCCACAGGACTGGAGAAAGTCAGTTTTCATTCCAATCCCAAAGAAAGGCAATGCCAAAGAATGCTCAAACTACCACACAACTGCACTCATCTCACACACTAGTAAAGTAATGCTCAAGATTATCCAAGCCAGGCTTCAGCAATATGTGAACCATGTACTTCCAGGTGTTCAAGTTGGTTTTAGAAAAAGCAGAGGAACCAGAGATCAAATTGTAAACATCCACTGGATCATTGAAAAAGCAAGACGGTTCCAGAAGAACATCTATTTCTGCTTTGTTGACTATGCCAAAGCCTTTGACTGTGTGGATCACAATCAACTGTGGGAAATTCTTCAACAGATGGGAATATCAGACCATCTGATCTGCCTTTTGAGAAATCTGTATGCAGGTTAGGAAGCAACAGTTAGAACTGGACATGGAACAACAGACTGNGACAATGTGTAGTTTCTGAGGCCAGGTCACAAAAGGCATTGCAGCTTTTGCCCTGGTCTTTTGGATCACTCTCTGTAGAGGAAGCCAGCTACCCTGATATGAAGACGGCCAAGCAACCCCACAGAGAGGCTCATGCAAGGAGAGTGATCAGCATCAAACCACCAGCTATATGAGGAGCTTACGTGTGATAGGCTTACCTAGTTAGGGTCAAGCCTTCAGACGACTGCAGCCTGATTATACTTTTTCCTGCAAATTTAGGAGAGACTCTTGAGTTGAAACTTCCCATCTACTGCTGCTGCTGCTAAGTTACTTCAGTCGTGTCCAACCCTGTGTGACCCCATAGACGGCAGCCCACCAGGCTCCCCTGTCTCTGGGATTCTCCAGGCAAAAACACAGGAGTGGGTTGCTATTTCCTTCTCCAATGCATGAAAGTAAAAAGTGAAAGGGAAGTCGCTCAGTTGTGTTCGACTTTTAGCGACCCCATGGACTGGGGCCCACCAGGCTCTTCTGTCCATGAGATTCTCCAGGCAAGAGTATTCAGTTCCAAATCTCTGACTAACAGAAACTACGAGGAGAAATAAATGATGACTGATTTTTTGAGCCCTGTTGGAAGGTGTACTGTATAGCAACTGATAATGAATATAGAGATTAGAAAATGAAATATAAATACCATCTATAACATCAAGAGGATATAACGTTATATGTCAGGTTTTATGCTGTAAACTACAAAACACTGTTTGGGGCAGAGAGGGAAGACCTAAATAAAAGATTCACCATGTTCATGGATTGGAAGATTCACCACTGAAAGACGTCTTCCCCTTCTCATTGTTCTATAAAATTAATGTCTTTCTTATTAAAATTCCAACAAGCCTATTTGTACTAATTGATTAGTGGAGTCTAAAATTTTTATGTAAATACAAAGGAGCCAAAACTATCTTGGATAAAGAAGATAGAAGACTTACAGTATCTGAATTTTAAGACTTAANCTGAAAGACGTCTTCCCCTTCTCATTGTTCTATAAAATTAATGTCTTTCTTATTAAAATTCCAACAAGCCTATTTGTACTAATTGATTAGTGGAGTCTAAAATTTTTATGTAAATACAAAGGAGCCAAAACTATCTTGGATAAAGAAGATAGAAGACTTACAGTATCTGAATTTTAAGACTTAATTCAGTAATGAAGAGTGTTATTGTATGATGAGGACAGACAAATCAATCAAGTGTTACCAAATGGAGAATCTGTAAATAAATTCATACATATAGATGTCAAGGCAAGTCACCGGGAAAAGGAAGGCCTTCAAGAAATAGTACTGGAAGATGTTTCTAACAACTTTTTTTTTTAAGATTTTTTTTTTTTCTTTGAAGTGAACCATTTCCAAAGTCTTTACTGAACTTGTTACAACATTGCTTCTGTTTTTATGTTCTGATTTTCCAGATGTGATTCATGTGGAACGTTAACTCCCCAACCAGGGATCAAACCTGCACCCTTGCATTAGAAATGTTAACCAATGGGCTCCCAGGGAAGTCCCTCTAACAACTCTTAAACAAAAGAAACAGTGTTAGATCAGTTATTTACTAGATGCCTTCAGAGGACTGCAGTCTGATTTTACTTTTTCCTGCAAACTTAGGAGAGACTCTTGAGTTGAAAAAAAAAAAAAAAAAGGGAAAATTCAATCTACTCATACCATTCACAAAAGTTAATATGAGATGGATAGTATACCTAGCATACCAGCTAAAACTAGGTAACTTCTAGAAGAAATGTAAAATAATATCTTCGTGCCTTAAAGGAGATGAAAATTTCTTAGCTGGGACTCAAATAGCACTCATCATAAAAGGGAAAATAATAAACTTTAGTAAAATTAAAATCATCTGCTCTTGAATAAAAGTAAAAAAAAATATCAGACTGGTAAACACATTTGCAATGGAAGCATTTTATCTTGGATATTCAAGAATTCATGCAGTTCATTTTAAAACAATAACCCATTAAGAAAATGGACAAATGATTTGTAAAATAATACACACATAGCCAATAAGTAGATGAGAAGATGTATCACACAATTAGTCATTAGAGAAGTACAAATCAAAACCACTGGGAGATATCACTTTGTAGACAGACATCAGAACAGCTAAAATTAAAAAGACTGACAGTACCAGGGGGTTGGTAAGGATGCGAGGCATCTTGCAATTTGATGGGAATACGAAATGGTTCAGCTGTGTTGAGAAATAATTTGGTAGATGCTTATAAAGTTAAAGATACAGCTACTCTGTGACTCAGAAATCTCACTCTTCTTTAGCCAAGTGAAATGAATGCATGGTTATTTCCACAACAACTGTACAGGAATGTTCATAGCTTTACTTGTTATTGCCCAAACTGTTATCAACCCCAGCGTCCACCTACAAGTAAATGGATTAACTGTGATACATTCTTATAATAAAATACTATTCGGCAATAAAATGGAACCGATTTTTATTGCACACTACAGCAGAGACAACTTAAAATCATTCTTCTGGGAGAAAGAAGTCAGACAGAAAATCATACTGATGATTCTATTTAAATGAAGCTCTAGAACAAGCAGAACTCACCTTGTGATGACAGAAATCAGTGTTTGCCCCTGCAAGGGCAGTGGGGTGAATACTGGTTCTAAGGGGCAGAGAGGAACCACTCTGGGGTGATGGGGAAATGTTCTGTATTTTAATTGGGACACTAGTTACATGAGTGATCTGTTTGCAAAACTCAAATCAGCTGCACCCTTAAAAAACAAAACAAAACAACTGTTGTATGTAAATAGTTCAGTTAGAAAAAGTAAACACCAAAACACTTTTATNAACCACTCTGGGGTGATGGGGAAATGTTCTGTATTTTAATTGGGACACTAGTTACATGAGTGATCTGTTTGCAAAACTCAAATCAGCTGCACCCTTAAAAAACAAAACAAAACAACTGTTGTATGTAAATAGTTCAGTTAGAAAAAGTAAACACCAAAACACTTTTATCCTCGGGGTCAGGTTGGCTAAGGGACAAGCTGGGACATTCCTGGTTTGGGGTTTTTCAACCTGGAAGTCACCATTCAGAATCATGACTATTCTTTTCTGCCCACAGTCCCCAAAAACACCCTCCCCTTGGGAAGGAGTGACCTCTGGCTTGGCACGTCTCCTCAGCCCTCCCTCTGACCCGCAGGGCTCCCGGCCTGCCCACTCTTTTCTCCACTTCTGACTCCATCCCGGACTCACAGATATAAAGCCTCCCAGCTGGAACAATTTTCTTCTTCTGTCCCTGAGCTCTTGCAAATTTCAGGTTGATTTGTCTCTAGGGAACAATCTCCACTTAAAGTCACAGCCACCAAGAGGCTTCTTTAATATCAAAAGCATTTGTGGAGCTGAAAGCCATGTTTTCCTTTCCAGGCTAACTTGCCTGCAATCACCAAGCCTGCCTCGTCCTCTTGCACTTTTACAGCGAGTGCAGTTAAATGGGGCCCACTTTCCCTAAAAACTTCTGTACCTGACAGGCGATCCTGAACTTCATTTGTCATCCTGAGTTGTTGCTCTCCAACGCAGAGACAGAAAGGCAGGCTCTGGCTTCCTGAGTCCCCATCAGCCATTCTGGGGCACAGGGACATCTCACGGGACCACCAACCCCTTTGGCAGACAGCATCTCCCCCCTTCCCAGCACATGCTGCATGTGAGCCTTACCCCCTTCACAAACCATCAGTCATGATATTTTCTCCTGGGCCGACACCTGCCTTTTTAGGGATGTGCTCCACTCAGCAGAGCAGAGCCCAGGCCTCCAGCCTGCCCCAGGGCTGGCTAAACCCAAGAGATGAAAGACAGTCAGTTCAGAACATCAAAACCGAGTCGCAGAGATTTGCAGACACATGTGTCCTTGAGGGAAGTGTTAGGATCCAGGGATATTTTTAGAGTCATCTGACTGGATGTGATTGGGGGCTTCGTTAGTCCTTGTTCAATGGCATAATCCAACCTTCCTCCATCTTGGCACATGTGGTTTGCACTTTGGGGAGCTCCCTCTGTACTCACACAGGGCTCAGGGAGTTTGGAACTCAGATAACAAAAGTTCTTAGAAGGTCCACCTGCATTCTTTGTCTCATCTCACTGCAGATCCACAAAGAAGGGCAAGGATTCTTGGCTGCCTGCATCTAAGGCAATAGCTGGTAAGGACAGGAAATGCTACCTGGAGTTTGCACACAGGGGGAGAACACTGAGCCTGGAGAGGCAGGGGGTTGAAAAACATCTTGCTGTAATGAGAGAAACAGTCATGTAGACTGTCTTCCCAGACATACTGCTACCAGGAAGCCTGGAGATGTTCTGGGAACCTGATTTCCTTGAGCTTTTCCCAGGCTGGAGGCTCCAGGGGGTCCAGACTGAGGCCATGGGAAGACATTAAACCATGTGACTCGGGCATAAAGAACACACATTTCTAGTTCAGACCCCACAGCTGGGCTCCAAATGCTGATCAGGAGTCCTTCCTTCCAGGGCTGTTGACCAGCACGTGTCCAGATCTGTCTGCTACCTGCCCTCCTCATGTGACTTCAGTGGTCTTCCCTGCTCACAAAGGTCCGGCTCCTGGAGGCTGACTGTGACTGGAGAGGGGGACAGAAAGGCAGTTGAGACCAGCATAGGTTTTGCATCTTTAGAAAATGAAGCAGGAAGGTATAGTGGGCAGCCGCTGGGCAATACAAAACAGAATCAAAAATAAAACCCAGGCTTAGGGGTGAGACAGTTGTGTACTTGAATCCCAGCTCTGCCATTGGCCAGATGGTTGGTTTTGGGAAAAAACACCGATGTCTCTAAGTCTATTGTTTCTTTCTCTGTGACCTGGGGAAAATATATGGTATCTGGTGGCTGTGTGAATCCAAGTAGGTAATGGATATAATCAAGTGCGTAGCGCTGGGCTTAGCACGTAGTAGCATGAGTAAGTGGTTGTCTTGGCTTACCAAGTTTAAGTCTGAGTCATTACGCCTGAGTTTGAGACCAAATTTCTGTCATTTCGTAGCTACGCTGCCTTGGGCTACTAAGACAGAATCTTTTAAAAGACTTCATTGTCCTTACTTACAGGACAAAGAAAGTGATGTCCAACTCATCAAATTGTTGAGCACCTCTGAGCAGCTCTTCCTGATCCCCTGCCACGTGGAGTACTGCTCTCAGACTTTAAAGTGCTTTTGCTAAAGCATGGGTCATGATCAGCATGCTTTTGATGGGGTCCGAGAGTCTGAATTTGTAACTCACATCCAGGTTATGCTGATGCTGCTGGGCCGTGGACCACACTTTGAATAGCAAGGATATAAAGTTAATCATTCTTAGAGAGTGTGTGTGTGTGCCTTTACACATGTGCATGTGAGTGTATACATGTGAGTGTATACATGTGTGCATGCCTTTACACATGTGTGTGAGAGCGTATACATGTGTGTGCCTTTACACATGTGCATGTGAGTGTATACATGTGCGCGTGCCTTTACACATGTGCATGTGAGTGTATACATGTGTGTGCGTGCCTTTACACATGTGCGTGTGAGTGTATACATGTGTGTGTGCACCTTTGTCTCCTATGTACAGGGCAGGGACCAGGTTGGACTGTCTTCTCTCCACTCCTCACAGATGGGTCCACCACTGTCCAGGGCTCAAGACACCTTTCACAGGCAGGAGGCTCCAGCTCAGTCTTGTGAGACTTTGAACGAAGTCCCCCAAAGTGACCTGGAGTGGCAAAGCCCAGCTCCATCTGTTGGGTAGCCACATGATTCCATCTTGTATCTCCTCCAAGTCCCTTCACCCTCAGAGTCCAGTGTCCCTAGGTTGCCTTGCCCATACACATAACTTTCTATTCACCACCCTTCAATGGACATGAGTTTGAGCAAACTCTGGGAGATAGTAAAGGACAGGGCAGCCTGACATGCTCAGTTCATGGGGTCTCAAAGAGTTGGACATGACTTAGCTACTGAACAACAATCCCACCCCATGTCAGCTTCTAGAACTCTCTCCTCGTCTTTGTGCCCAGGATCCAGTGTCCCTCCATCTGATGCTGCTATCTTCTGCTCATGGACCATAGGCTGCCCTCCTGGGTAGGGAACATACAGTGAGTCCATATGTCCGTTGACATACTAACCCTAATCTATCTGCCGGCTGAGGACTGACCTTTCCTCTGTCAGAGACCTCAGAGCCAGAAAGCCAGTTTAGCCCTTGTTGCCTGTGGAAGCTGAGTCTGGCCCTGTGATAGACCCCGGCACCCTCCCCTCTGACCACTTTCAGGCCTGCAGGATTCCCCTCCAGAGTGACCCCCTGCCATGCCCCCAGAGTGTGAAGCAATAAGCCATAGAGTCACCCAGCTACTGACAAAATGACTGGAGAGCTGGTTCCTCTCCAGGAAGAGAGGAAGAATGAAAAGAAAAGCTCTTTTGGACGCTTACAGGGGTGTCTGAGGGAGTGAGGGGCGGGTGAGGCAGAGGGCATCCTGTAAGTTAGAGAGATTCAAATCCCATGCCCGTCTGCGGCTCCTTCCACACACACACGCCCACCACATGTGCACACACGTATCCTCACACACCTGCAGCATCCATCACACACACTCACACAGACACCCTGGTACACACGCCCTCAGACCTACCCTCCCCGCGGCGGTCAGCCTCGGCGCAGGCTGTTCGCAGACGCCCTCTTCTCAGAGCCGCCAGGGCACCTGTTGGTCTCCGCCTTCTGCCTCACCCTGCTCGCTCTGTCTCTCAGTCCTCCTTGCCTGTCTTCCCGTGGCCTCTCCCTCTGCGCCCTTCGCTCTTTGCCTCTGCCTTGCTCCTCCCTCCCTGTCCCCTCTTCCTGTCCACTTTTTCTCTCCTTCTCTTCCTTTCTCTGAGCTGTCTGCTCTCTGGGACTCACTCTCCCTTGTCCTATATCCCAGCATCTCTGAGCTTCCCCATCTGTCTCTCTCTTTCCCCAGTTGTGTGGGTATATTTTGTCTCCTCATATACCTCAACCAGGCTGGACAATGAGAGCAGGGAATGGCCAGCTATCTTCCTCATCAGAGCCTGACAGTCTGGACTTAAGCCCTCTGAGCCAGCCCAGCAGGCCCCTCTGCTCCCTGGCAGGAGAAGAGCTGGGAGGTCCTGCCTGGTCGTCCTACCCCCGCANGGTATATTTTGTCTCCTCATATACCTCAACCAGGCTGGACAATGAGAGCAGGGAATGGCCAGCTATCTTCCTCATCAGAGCCTGACAGTCTGGACTTAAGCCCTCTGAGCCAGCCCAGCAGGCCCCTCTGCTCCCTGGCAGGAGAAGAGCTGGGAGGTCCTGCCTGGTCGTCCTACCCCCGCATCATCCAGTGGGCGTGGGTCAGACACCGCCCATCAGTGATGCAGACGGCTAAGAGGGATGGACACACGCACACACACACACACGCACACACGTATCAGCTTCCAAATCTCAGTGTAAACACATCCTCCTGCCCTTTCTACTGTCAGTTCTGAGGAGAATCATTTCCCCTGCCTTTACTGTCTGCCCTGAGGGAATTCTCTGAAGGGTGGGCTCGTTTCTGCTTTCTTCAACTCTTTTCAAATAATGACTGTGAATGATCTTTGTTAGAAGAGAAAAAAAGTCATGAAATAAATAAATAGTGTGTTAAACTTAGTCATCTTTGGACCCACTTTTCATGATTTTGTGATAGCTTCTGACTTCGCGAATTCCAAAACAAAAGAATGTTATGTGTCAATTATAGCTCAATAAGGGGCTTCCCTCGTGGCTCAGCTGGTGAAGAATCCACCTGCAATGCGGAGACCTGGGTTCGATCCCTGGGTTGGGAAGATCCCCTGGAGAAGGGAAAGGCTACCCACCCCATTATTCTGGCCTGGAGAATTTCATGGAGTGTATAGTCCATGGGGTTGCAAAGAGTTGGACGCGACTGAGCGACTTGCATACACACACATAGCTCAATAAAAAAAAGAGAGAGAACGTTAGCACGCATGGGTGAGTGTAGGCTTCTATGCTGAGGAAAGTCATTCTACACAGAAAGGGCTTCTGCTTCTCTTTTGAGCTTTGAAGGAGGAATTTCAGAGGTGACTGATTTTTTTTAAATATTTCACAACAAGAATGATAGATTAGGTGATTAGCAGCTACCCAAGCCATCATTTGGCTCCTCCTAGTTTCTCAAGAGCTCACTTCATCTGCTTAGGTGGAGCATTTAAGTGGTCCAAAGATGCCCAGTGAAACACCAAAACCCTTGAATTTTGCAGGTGTCATCAAGAATATCAAAGATGCCCCATGTACAAGGAGACTCAAGTCATTTTACAAAAGGGTAACAATGCCTATAGCATTTGCTGACACTTTCTCTTATATCCTCCTTCATAGCATCACAAAAAAACAAAATGCCCCCTCTAATTCCATCCGCGGGCCTCGGCTGTCTATTACATTATCCCACAATTAGCACAACAACGGGTGATCTGGGCGGGTGGAGTGATATTTCTGAGAATGACCTATTATTATCAGCAGATTACATTTTCCATGGAAATTAAATGAATTCTGTCAGAGCTCTGGGGCCGGGGAGAGAGGAAAATGCCTCATTGTTCAGTTCCGCGAGCTGGAGGGACTGCACGTGGCGATAAAGAGACCTGTGTTTGTGCAAACAAGGCGTGGGCTTCCAGTTTGAAAGATGCATTTGTTACACCAAAGCTCGAAATAGGAAATGTGTGTGGGCAGAAACAACGGAGATGAAAGGGGGAGAAAACTAATTATTACTACCGCTGCATATGCGTAGTGGGGTATTTATATAATGTGTTAAACTTCTTCTGTTGGGAAAATGTTTGTCATATCAGTAAGAATGAAACTTTACCCTGAGAAGGGGTGTTCTAAGGCTTCATGCTTTTAACTTAGTGTTGTTTTTTTTCTCTCTTAAAAATTATCTTTTGCACTTTTCTCTTCTCTCCACTTGTCTTTCAGTGAACACTCTCCTTTTTCTCTGTAAGTGTGCCTTTTGTTTTTTTTCTCAGGCATATGGCAGTTATTAGTATCAAGTAAAGAGTGACTTAGGGCTTCCCGTGTGGCTCAGACGGTAAAGGGTCTGCCTGCACTGCGGGAGACCCGGGTTCGAGCCCTGGGTTGGGAAGATCCTCTGGAGACGGAAATGGCAACCCACTCAAATACTTTTGCCTGGAAAATCCCATGGATGGAGGAGCCCGGTAGGCTACAGTCCATGGGGTCACAAAGAGTCAGACATGACTGAGCGACTTCACTACACTTCACTAAAGAGTGACTTAGCAGCAGCAGCAAAGAGTGCAAGGAAAAATAGCCTTGGCCTGAAGCCACAGTGATCTGGGGAAACAATATTAAAGCTGAGAAATCTATAAAAGGTCAGAGACTCATAGAGACCTTAACTTGGATGGGAAAACATATCTTCAGCCAAGTGTTCTGAAATGTGGAGGAAGAAATGGGGTGACCTCCTCCTTTTGGAAAAGGAGTTGAGTTCTGACTGATGAAGGTGTTTTCTCATCTGTAAAAGGAGAGGGACAGGTATGAATCAAGTCTCTCAAACTCTTCTACTTCTGATAGTCACACAAGGCTGATTAGTATCTTGACTCATCCATCCAGCAAATATCAACTGACTTACCATTATCAAGCACCGTGCTGGGCATTGGTGAAGACTGAATCTGGGAACAAGACATACAACTAATGAGCTAACTCCTAAACAAGCCCTTTTTACAAAACACCCAACAAAACTTGACCCCTTTCTTTCTTTCTTTTTTTTTTTTTGTGCACATCTCCTTTTAATTTTCTTTATTTTATTTTTTCAGTTCATGTTTAGGGACTTCCTGGCGGGCCAGTGATTAAGACTTTGGCTTCCATTGCAGGGAGTGTGGGTTCGACCCCTAGTCTGGGAGCTAAGGCTTCACATGCCACACAGTCAGAAAAAAAAAAAAAGTAAAATAGAAGCAGTATTGTAACAAATACTAAAAATGAACCACACCAAAACCAAAATCTTTTAAAAAAGTAATGCTTAATTGAGGTGATGTTGATTTATAACTTTATGTTTTATGTTGATTTATAACATAAGTTCTATGATGTACAGCAACATATGTGTACATATGTTAACTTCTGTGTATACAACATGCTTACCACCAAAAATTTAGTTTCTAGCTGTCAGTACCACAGGGAAAAGAATGAAACTAGACTGCTATCTCATGTCATACACAAAAATCATCTCAAAATGGATTAAAGCCTTGAATGTTAAGACTGAAACCATAAAACCAGAAGAAAACATAGGCTGTATGCTTTTTTGACATTGGTCTTAGCCACATCTTCCTGGATACATCTCCTCAGGGAAGGGTAACAAAAGCAAAAATAAACAAATGGGTCTTCATCAAAATAAAAGCTTCTGCATAGAAAAGGAAACCATCAACAAAAGGAAACCTACTGAATTGGAGGAGATACTTGCAAATCATATATCCTATAAGGTGTTAATATCCAAAATACATAAAGAACTTGTAGAGGTCAACAATGATAAAACAACCCCTTCCCCTTTTTGAGGCACCTTTTTCTCGAGTAGGAAGACTCTTGCCATCTCTCCATGGCTATGCATCTTTGTGTCTCAAATAGGAACAGAAAGACCATGATTGTATACCCAATTCAATTCATCAGCACAAGGGTATAGCGGATCTGGAACAAGGCTGCAACTAAGCCATTTGAGTTGCTGGGGAGTGAGGATCCTCTATGTATGTTTTAATAATGACTAGTAAAAACCAGATTTTTGTGCTCATTCTCTTAGTCAAGAGGGGCTGCAGACACACCGAGGAACTTGTGTTTTGTTTTGTTTTCCTTTTTGGATTTTTTGGGAACATAATGTATCCTTAACAATGTAACACATATGGATTGGGAAGAGAAGAACATCTTTCCCCATCCACAGTGGAAATGATGCCAGTGATGTGCATTCTGGCCATTAGGGGATGTGAATCTTTTCAGGAAATTGCTGAAATGCTGTATTAAATGCTCAAGGAAGAACAGTGCAATGGTATTTAAACTTATGTGAATCAGAATCACTTGTGGCGTATTGAGATTCTGGGTGCATTGTGTGCTAAGTAGCTTCAGTTGCGTCTGACTCTTTGCAACTCTATGGACTGTAGCCTGCCAGACTCCTCTGTCCATAGGATTCTCCAGGCAGGAATACTGGAGTGGGTTGCCATGGCCTCCTTCCCAGCCCTGGGATGGAACCTGCATCTCCTGCATTGCAGGTGGATTCTTCACCCCTGAGCCAGGGAAGCCCAAGATTCTGAGTACCACCTTCTCATTCACCTGGTCTCATTCAGTTGGTCTGGGCTGGGGCCAGATAATCTGTGTGTGTGTGATCTTATAGGTGGTCTTACAGGTATTCTCTGTCCAGGCTGAGAGAAACAGCCCTGATACAGGAGTGAAGTACTTGAATTCTGCCCATTAGCTGAGTAATTGTATGCAAGGCCCTACAACATTTAGAGTATGTCCGCTGAAATCCCAAGGAAGACAATGGCCATGAAGACTGAGAGTTAATCTCTATTAGGGCTTCCCTGATGGTCCCGTGGTTAAGAATCTGCCTTGCAACATAGGGGACACAGTTAGACCCCTGGTCTGGGAAGATCCCACATGCCACAGAGCAACTAAGCCTGCGAGCCGGAACTACTGAGCCTACAATCCTCAAGGACTGAAGCTCATGTGCCCTAGAACCTGTGCTCTGCAACAAGTCACCACAATGAGAAACCCATGTGCCATGACTAGCTAAGCCCCTGCTTGGTGCAATTAGAGAAAAGCCCGCACACAGCAATGAAGACTCAGCACAGCCAAAAATCAATAAAAATAAATACATAAATTGGCATATAAAAATTAAATAAAAATAAAATTTATCTATATAAAGCAATTATGCCAGTCTCGGTTGACATTTTGTGCTTATTAATACCAATTCATTACCTTTATCCTGTGAGAAGGGTAAGAGGTTCTGGGGTGTAAATGTCACCCATTGACAGTTCCCCCAGGCATATCACAGAATGGTAGAAATGTATGGAAGGAGTCAGAGTCTCAAATGGAATAAGGCCGTGAGGCTAAGGCATGGAATTGGAAGCGAGGCATTTAGCTTAGAAAAGCTGAGGAAGAGGATCATGCTGATAGGAGATGGTGCAGAGAAATTCCAAAAGCAAGACACTGTAGAGGCCTTTATGACATCCCAGTGTGATCTGGAGCTGGCCTGTCAGGCTCATTTGAAAAGGTCAGAAGAGGGTAACCACAAGTTTTATGGTAACTGCAAAGACTCCAGGTGACTATACACAGACCATCACGCACTCCAGAAGGATCTTATCTGTGAATCAACACCAATACGTGTTTTTTTCTTTCTTTTCTGGTATGACCCATACTTGATTGTTACTTAACGTCCTAGAACAGTTCTAGAAAAGGTCCACATAGCTTAGGTTTGAGTCAACAGTTTGTTCCCAAATGAATCCTAATGAAAAAAAATCACATTCAAGCTCTGTGGACAAAGTCACTGAGTGAACATTCACTTTCGTAGCTAGCCCATTCTAAGATAAAAGTTTCCAGTTTTCTATATAAAGAAACTAATTAATACTGAATATGTAGAGTGAATATAGTGAATATAGTACATATATATACACACACAGACACATATATAGTTTTAAAACTATTTTATTGATCCAGCCCTGTCAAATCACTTTACAGATAATTTTCTCATTCTGGCATCAAGGTTGTTGATGTTATAAATACATCTTTCCATTACCTTATTATTTCTAACATTTCAAAACATACTTTTCATCTGTTTCCAACTATTAGTTTAGGGATATACATACCATTTATAATGAGATAGTTTCCTATATTTTAGAGCAGAATGGTGATTTACATGTAATACAAATTTCCATGGAAGAATAAAAGGGTTGTTTTTACTTCATTGAAAAATGAGTATTGAAACAGGAAAATAATCTGGAGTCTCACAGGTGTAAATAAACATTTTCATAATACTAGCCCCACTGCCCAAGTGTGGACCAGTCTTATTCATCTTTGAATTTTCAATTTATTGTCCCTTTTCTTAAATAATTAAAAATGCTTTATTTAGATATTATTTACTTATCATATAGTTCCATTTAAAATACACAACTCAAGAGTTTTTAGTATGAAATTGTGTAACCATCACCACAGTCTGAATCACAAAACCCATTTATCACTCCAAAAAGGAAACCCCCTACCTCTTTAGCAGTCTTTATTATCTCCCAGTTTTAGGATAACCATTGACCTATTTCCTGTCTCTATGGATTCATCTCTTCCGGACATTTCACATAAATGAAACCATGTAATACATGTTATCCCCCTCCCCTGGCCTTACACTTAGCATATGTTTTCAAGGTTTATCCAGATTATAGCATGTATCAAAACTTCATCCCTTTTAATTGCTTTTTATCACAAGAGTATGTCATCTTTTATTCATCCATTCATTTTCTGTTGAATACTTGGTTGTTTCCACTTTTTGGCTTTGTGAATAATACTGTTATGAACATTCATGTACAGATTTTTGTCTGGATATATGTACTTATGTATCTACCTAACAGTGGAATTTTGGGTCATATGACAATTCTATGTTTAACTGTTTAAGGGAATGTCAAACTATTTTCTAAAGTGACTGGATCACTTCACATTCCCACTGGCACTGTATAAGAGTTTCCATTTCCTCATATCTTTGCCAACACTTGCTAATTTCTGTTCTATTATAACCATCCTTCTGGATAGAAGTGGTATCTTATAGTGATTTTGATTTGTATTCACTAATTACTAATGACATGAACATTTTTCATGTGATTATTGACATTTGTGTTATCTTCTTTGGAGAAATACATATTCAGACAATTTGGCCGCTTTTTAACATTGGATTTATTATTGAGTTATTAATTTCATTTTCAGATATTTCATTCATAGTGTACAGAAATACAATTAATTTTTAGAATATTGCTCTTGTATCCCAGAACTTTGTTAAATTAATTTGCTACTTCTAATGGGTTTTAATATTAAGTAAATTCCTCAAGGTTTTATATGTATAAGATCCTGTTACCTTGAAATATACTTTGACTTTTCCTGTTTAATCTGAATGCTTTTGATTTCTTTTTCTTACCCTTGTGCCCCACATAGAATCTCTGGTATGATATTGAACAGAAACAATGAAAGCAGTCATCCTTGTCTTCTTTCTCTTTTTTTAAGGGAGAAAGTATCCTGTTTTTCTCCACTAAGTTTTAGCTGTGGGTTTTTCATAGATATCCTTTATCACATTCAGGAAATTATTTTCTATTCCTAGTTTATTGATTTTTTTTAAAAAAGTCATGAAAAAGTGTTGATTTTTTCAAATCCTTTTCCTACATCTATTGAGATGATCATATTGTTTTTATCCTTAATTCTATTAATAAAATGTATCGTGTTAACTCAATTTTGGATGTTAAATTTGCCTTTTTTGTATAAATCCCACTTGGCTGTGGGTAATTCTTTATGATGTTTCTAAGTTTGGTTTGCTAGTATTTTGTTGAGAATTTTTGCATCTGTATTCACAAGAAATGTTAGTTGGTAATTCTCTTATGATGATTTTGTCAGATTTTGGTATCAGCCTATTACTGGCCTCATAACCATATGGTATCACTTACATGTGGAATCTAAAATACTTATGATACAGATGAACATATCCTTGAAACAGAAATAGACTCACAGATATAGAGAACAGACTTGTGGTTGCCAGTGGGGAGAACTGGTGGGGAAGGAAAGGACTGAGAGTTTGAGATCAGCAGATGCAAACCATTATATATAGGATGGTTAAACAACAAGGTCCTGATATATAACACAGAACTACATTCAATATCCTGGGATGAACCATAAGGAAATGAAATGTGTGTGTGAAAACACACACACACATATGTAACTGAATCACTTAGCTATACAGCAGAAATTAATACAACATTGTAAATAAATTATACTTCAATAAAATCTTTAAAAGACCCAGAATTGCCAGAGTAATTCTGAGGAAAAATAACAAAATAAGAGCTATAACCTCTCAGGCTTCAGACAATACTACAAAGCTACAATAATCAAAACAGTGTGGTACTGGCACAGAAATGAATATATATGGAACAGAATAGACAGCCAGAAATACACCCACACAACTATGGTCGAGTAATCTTTAGCCAAGGAGGTAAGGATATACAATAGAAAAAGACAATCTCTTTGGCAAATGGTGCTGGAAAAGTTGGACAGCCACATGCAAATGAATGAAGCTAGAACATACCCTCACACCATATACAAAAATAAACTCGAAATGGCTTAAAGACAAGACAGGTCACCATAAAACTCCTAGAAGAGAACATTTTCTGACATAAATCAATGTTTTCTTAGGTTAGTTTCCCAAGGCAACAGAAATAAAAGCAAAAATAAACAAATAGAACCTAATCAAACTTACAAGCTTTTACATGGCAAAGGAAACCATAAACAAAATGAAAAGACAACCTACAATATGGAAGGAAATATTTGCAAATGATGCAACTGACAGGGCTTAATTTCCAAAATATACAAATGGCTCACACAACAACAACAACAACAACAAACAACCACAATCAAAAAATGGACAGATGATCTAAGTAGACATTTCTCCAAAGAAGACATACAGATGGCCAACAGGCACATGAAAAGATGCTCAATATCACTATTAGAGAACTGCAGATCAAACCTACAATGAGGTGCCACGCCCCACCAATCAGAATGGCCATCATTAAAAATTTTTAAATAACAAATGCTGCAGAAGTTGTGGAGAAAAGGGAGCCCTCCTACACTAGGGTTGGAATGTGGTACATCCACTGTTGGCCCAGCCACCCTGGAAAACAGTACAGAGGTTCCTCATAAAACTAGAAATAGTATTTCCATATGATTGAGCAATCCCACTCTTGAGCACATATCTAGACAAAATGATAATTCAAAAAGATACATGCACCCCTATGTTCATAGCAGCACTATTCACAATAGCCAAGACATGGAAACAACCTAAATGTCTATCGACAGGTGAGTGTATAAAGAAAATATGGTGTGTGTGTGTGTGTGTATATATATATATATATGTTTGTGTATGCGTGTGTGTGTGTGTGTATGGAACATAACTCAACATAATAAAGGCCATATACTATATGACAAACCAACAGCAAACATTATCCTCAATGGTGAAAAACTGAAAGTATTTCCTCTAAAATCAGGAACAAGACAAGGTGCCTGCCCACTCTCACCACTACTATTCATATAGTTTTGGAAGTCCTAGCCACAGCAATTAGGGAAGAAAAAGAAACAAAAGGAATCCAGATTGGAAAAGAAGAAGTAAAACTCACTGTTGGCAGATGATATGATCATCTACATAGAAAACCCCAAAGATACACCAGAAAATTACTAGAGGTAATCAATGAATATAGTAAAGTTTCAGAATATAAAATTGATACACAGAAATCTCTTGCATTCCTATACATAACAATGAAAAAAACAGAAAGAGAAATTAAGGAAACAATCCCATTTAACACTGCAATGAAAGGAATAAAATATTTAGGAATTTACCTAAAGAAACAAAAGACCTATAGACAGAAAACTATAAAAAAACTGATGAAAGAAATCAAAGATGACACAAATATATGGGGAAAAATACCATGTCCGTGGATTGGAAGACTCAATATAGTGAAAATGAGTATATTACCCAAAGCAATCTATAGATTCAACACAATCCCTGTCAAGCTACCAATGGTATTTTTCACAGAACTAGAACAAATAATCTCATAATTTGTATGGAAACACAAAAAAACTCAAATAGCCAAAGCAGTCTTGAGAAAGAAGAATGGAACTGGAGGGATCAACCTTCCTGACTTCAGATTATACTATTAAATTACAGCCCTCAAGATAGTATAGCATTGGCACAAAGACATAAATATAGATCAATGTAACAAAATAGAAAGCCCAGAGATAAATCCATGCACCTGTAGACACCTCATTTTTGACAAAGGAGGCAAAACTATCAATGGAGAAAAGACAATGTTTTTAATAAGTGGTGCTGGGAAAACTGGTCAACTATGTGCAAAAAAGAATGAAACTAGAACACTTTCTAACACTATACACAAAAACAAACTCAAAATGGATTATATGACCAGAAACTATAAAACTCTTAGAGGAAAACATAGGCAGAACACTCTGTTACATAAATCACAGCAAGATCCACCATAGCCTACTTCCAAAAGTAATGGAAATAAAAACAAAAACAAATGGGACCTAATTAAAATTACAAGCTTTTGCACAATGAAGGAATATATAAGGAAGGTGAAAAGGCAGCCTTCAGAATGGGAGAAAAAAATAGCAAAAAAAAAAAAAAAAAACAACCCCACAAAAAACTGACAAAGAATTAATCTCCACAATATAAAAGGACCCCATGCAACTCAATAACATAAAAACAATCTAATAAAAAAGTGGGCCAAGAACTAAACAGACATTTCTTCAAAGAAGACATACAGATGGCTAATAAACACATAAAAAGATGCTCATCATCTCTTATTATTAGAGAAATGCAAATCTAAACCACAGCAAGGTACCATCTCACACCAGTCAGAATGGCTGCCATCAAAAAGACTCAGTTCAGTTCAGTTCATTTGCTCAGTCGTGTCCGACTCTTTGCAACCCCATGGACTGCAGCATACCAGGCCTCCCTGTCCGTCACCAATTCCCGGAGTTTACTCAAACTCATGTCCATTGAGTCAGTGATGCCAAACAACCATCTCATCCTCTGTTGTCCCCTTCTCCTCTTGCCTTCAATCTTTCAAAGCATCAGGGTCTTTTCCAATGAGTCAGTTCTTTGTATCAGGTGGCCAAAGTTTTGGAGTTTCAGCTTCAGCATCAGTCCTTACAATGAATATTCAGGACTGATTTCCTTTAGGATGGACTGGNACGACACAATGCTAAAACAGTACTTCCCAATGACACTGGCCTAATGAAGATCTTTGACATTTATATGCTGTAATAATTGGTCATCTGTTAATTTATATTTAATAAATCATCAAAAATTTTATTGAACATGTATAAATTTTATATCTGAAAATCATGTTATTATATCTGATTGTCCATTTGGGAGAAGGGGTCTTCCCAGGTAGTGCTAGCAGTAAAGAACCTGCCAGCCAATGAAGGAGACATAAGAAATGTGGGTTGGATCCCAGGGTTGGGAAGATCCCCTGGAGGAGGATATGGTAACCCATTCCAGTATTCTTGCCTGGAGAATTCCATTGACAGAGGAGCCTGACAGTCGCAGTCCATGGAGTCACAAAGAGTCAGATACCACTTAATGACTTAGCACAATCTATTTTTGTATAAAGGGAATATAGAAAAATAAAAAAGAGCCTGGGAAATAAATGTATTATTATTTTCTAATTTGCTTGGTAATTTCTTGTTTGACCCTGTGGTTATTCAGGAGTAAATTGCTGCATTTTCACATATTTTGGGAGTTCTAGTTTTCCTTCTGTATATCAGTGATTTGAAGTTTCATTCCATTGTGGTCAGAAAAGATACTTTGTATGATTTCAATCTTCTTATATTTGCTAAAATCTGTTTTGTGAGTTAACATGAGGTCTATCCTGGAGAATTATTTTGAGTGCACTTAATGTTTGTGCATTTTGTGCACTTTGCTACTGTTGAACAGAGTGCTCAGTATCAGTCTGGTTGGTCTATTTGGTCTATAGTGTTGTTCAAACTTGCTGTTTCCTTATTGATTTTCTGTCTGAATTTTCTAACTATTATTGAAAATAAGATATTGAAGTCTTCTGCTCTTGTTGTACTTCTGCTCTTGCTGTCTTTCTTTTCCTTCAGATCTTTCAATGTTTGTTTAATGTATTTAGGTGCTCTGGTGTTGGAATATATATAATTGCTATATCTTTCTGATGAACTGATCCTTTTCTTATTAAATAATAGCCTTCTTTGTCTTGTGAATATATTTTTACTTAAAGTCTAATTTTTCTGAAGCAAGTATAGGCACTCCTTGTTTATCATTTTCATAGAATATCTTTTTCATCCTTTCAATTTCAGCTTAAAATGATGTTTAATGTAGAC
This sequence comes from Neotragus moschatus, assembly GCA_006410615.1. Classification (NCBI taxonomy): domain Eukaryota; kingdom Metazoa; phylum Chordata; class Mammalia; order Artiodactyla; family Bovidae; genus Neotragus; species Neotragus moschatus. The sequence continues at coordinate 557,711 of SJYA01002795.1, read as the reverse complement.
GTTTAAAGTGTATTTTAGAACAATTCTAATCAGTACCTGGGGAACTTGCGTTTTCCTGTCAAAAGCAACCTTGCATCAATGTCATATGGCAGTTTGACACAAGGCTGTCATATTTTTCCATTACACATCTGAGAAGAAAAATAAGATTCACTATGAGAGACGTACCAATCAATGGCATGTCAAAACCATCACCAAAAACAATCACGTCTGATGGTTGTAGTTTATCTTTCTTTTGTCAATTGCTTTACAATATACTGAATGATATCTTCTTTTAAAAAATGTTGTTAGGCCGATCTGGGCTGACAAAATACAAGGTTCGTTCAATAGCCTTCTGTGTCCACCCAAGACAAATCGTGCATAAGACAGAACTCTCCAAGGAAATTTAGGATGTTTAGAAACCGGAATTAGGCCAATCCATTTTGGCTTAGATAGGAATTTATACAAAGCCTTTAAAGAGGTGACCAACCACTTAGAGGTTAATTAACAAATACCTATTGAGATATGACTATACTTAAGGTGTGCAAGTGATAAAAATGTAACTAATTCAAGATAAACCTTGTACAAGACAAAATTGTTATGATAAACACAGAGACTATAAAAGCACTAACAGTGGCCTAATTATCAAATGGTTTAGCAAGAAAGGTTTCCTAAATTGGGTATCATGATTTTTTGTGTTTTAATAACAGAATCTATTGAAAGGCAAAATATATACAGTGCACGCTTAGTCACTCATTCATGTCTGACTCTCTGTGAGCCCATGGACTGCAGCCCACAAGGCTCCTCTGTCTTTGGGGATTCTCCAGGCAAGAATACTGGAGTGGCTGCCATGCTCTCCTCCACAGGATCTTCCCAACCCATGTATCAAACCTAGGCCTCCCACACTGTAGGAAGATTCTTTACTGACTGAGTCACCAGGAAAACCCCAAAATACTGAAGTGGGTAGCTATCCCTTCTCCAGGGGATCTTCCTGACCCAGGAACTGTACTGGGGCCTCCTGAATTGCAGATGGATTCNGAATACTGGAGTGGCTTGCCATGCTCTCCTCCACAGGATCTTCCCAACCCAGGTATCAAACCTAGGCCTCCCACACTGTAGGAAGATTCTTTACTGACTGAGTCACCAGGAAAACCCCAAAATACTGAAGTGGGTAGCTATCCCTTCTCCAGGGGATCTTCCTGACCCAGGAACTGTACTGGGGCCTCCTGAATTGCAGATGGATTCTTGCCAGCTGAGCTACCAGGGAAGCCTGATAGGAATAGGTACCATTTAGCAAACATGTAAGCTTGTAAAGGAACATCTGATAGTGCGAGCTTCTAGAACACTGCCTAGACCTGATAAGAATAGATTTTGGCCTACAGCTTGGATTCAGTTCAGTTCAGTTCAGTCGCTCTGTCACGTTCGACTCTTTGCAACCCCATGAATCGCAGCACGCCAGGCCTCCCTGTCCATCACCAACTCCCAGAGTTCACTCAGACTCATGCCCATCGAGTCAGTGATGCCAGCCAGCCATCTCATCCTCTGTCGTCCCCTTCTCCTCCTGCCCCCCATCCCTCCCAGCATCAGAGTCTTTTCCTATGAGTCAACTCTTCGCATGAGGTGGCCAAAGTACTGGAGTTTCAGCTTCAGCATCATTGCCTCCAAAGAAATCCCAGGGCTGATCTCCTTCAGAATGGACTGGTTGGATCTCCTTGCAGCTTGGATTAGTGGATGCTAAATGTACTTTTATTAGATAAAAGTTTTAAAACTTAGAACAATATAAATTATGCTTTGTAATACATGTTCCTTAAAACCTCAATAGCTGTTCTACGGTTATAAATTATTTGGTTAAGTATAAAATATGGCTATAGACTGGGCTTCCCAGGTGGCTCGGTGGGTAAAGAATCTGCCTGCAATGTAGAAGATGCAGGTTCAGTCCCTGGGGGAAGATCCCCTGGAGGAGAGCATGATAGCCCACTCTAGTTTTCCGGCCTGGAGAATCCCATGGACAGAGGGGGCCTGATGTGCTACAGTCCATGGGGTCTCAAAGAGTTGAACATGACTGAAGCGACTGAGCACATATGCTTGCATGGTTTTAAACTGGATGTTTGTGCCTCTCCTCCCATCCCGATTCACATATTGATAACTAATCCCCAATGCCATGGTGTCTGGAGGCGTAGTTTATAATCAGATTTAGATGAGGTCAGGAAGATGTAGTCCTTACAAGTGGGATTAGTGCCCTTCTAAAAGACACTCCAGAGAGCTCTTTTGTTTCCTTCTGCCATGTAAGGACACAGGGAAAAGACAGCATATTGAAACTCCAGAGGGCTCTCACCAGAACCTGACTATGCTGGCATACTGATCCCATACTTTTAACTTCCAGGAGTATAAGCAAGAAATTTCTGCTGTTTATATGCTTCTCAGTAGAAGGCAATGGCACCCTAACTCCAGTACTCTTGCCTGGAAAATCCCATGGACGGAGGAGCCTGGTGGGCTGCGGTTCATGGGGTTGCGAATAGTCGGACACGACTGAAGTGACTTAGCAGGGAGCAGTCTATGGTACTATTTCATAGCAGCCCAAGCAGATGAAGACAACAGTAATGATCTTTTAATACTAATATTAAAAATCAACATTACACATGAAGGTGGATATATAGATACTATATCTAATAAAATACATACAAATACTTTTTGAAAGAAAATTTATTCTTAACATATGTTCCAATGTTTTCAATCAGGGTGATTTAGCTCAACAGGAACATTAGAAAATATCTACAGACACTTTTGTTGTCAGAGCTGGGGGTTTATTGCTGTGTTGTGTATAGAGCCCAGGGACACTGCTGAAAATTCTACAGTTCACAAACAACTACTCAACCCTAAATATCAATAGTACCAAGATTGAGAAAAACCTGATTTGTTCATTATAACTAAAGCACATACTGTTTAAGGTATCATTTTTAATAAAACAACTTCTATCTTCAGTTCAGTTCAGTTGCTCAGTCCTGTCCGACACTTTGCGACCCCATGAATCGCAGCATGCCAGGCCTCCCTGTCCATCACCAACTCCCAGAGTTCACTCCGACTCATGCCCATCGAGTCAGTGATGCCATCCAGCCATTTCATCCTCAGTCATCCCCTTCTCCTCCTGCCCCCAATCCCTCCCAGCATCAGAGTCTTTTCCAATGAGTCAACTCTTCGCATGAGGTGGCCAAAGTACTGGAGTTTCAGCTTTAGCATCATTCCTTCCAAAGAAATTCCAAGGCTGATCTCTTTCAGAATGGACTGGTTGGATCTCCTTGCAGTCCAAGGAACTCTAAAGAGTCTTCTCCAGCAGCACAGTTCAAAAGCATCAATTATTCAGCAGTTCATGCATCCATAATAATACATTTTTCTAAGTTTATTGTGGTTTTTTTTCCTGAATTTCCATTTTCACTTAAGCTTATACTTGATAATGAATACACAATGTTTGACAAAAATAAGATATGGTTTTCTCTGACAAATAAATATATTTACTTGTATATAAGGTCAAAATTTAAAAATTCATCATATTCTACATAATTTAATGCCAACTACCCAAGCTGGAACTAACAGAAATATTTAAATTTACTTGGTGGGAATCATGCCATCATTTTTCTTTACTTTTTAATGTCATCTATACAAAGATAGAAATGCCTGAATACATTAGAGATATTATAAAAATAGATAGATACTTTGTATGTATGTAGTACGTACTTTGAGCATGCATATTTGTATGTACTACAAATAACTATCTAGCTGGCCATTTTTATAATCAATTTTGTGTCAGTTTTATATTTAACATCTCTCATAATAAAATCATGAAATTTATTTAAATTTTATAATGAAAAGTTGTTTTAATTTTATCATTTTATATTCACAATCCACAAAGATTTGTGAACATCATCTGATGAAATTCCAGGAATGAATAAAATTGAAAGATTTTCATTCTATTCATCATTTGTCTTGGAAAATATCAGTTTTAGAATCTGAGAGAATAGTGTTATTCTTACTTTCTTTCATAATTTCAACTTTTTCATAGATTGCTTTATTCATTCTTATATATTCAATCACTTTTTTATGTTTAATTGATATCTGGATTTGAATCAGTTGAATATTTCCTATAACAGTAAGTTGCTTTTTCCACTTTTTGTAATACAATAAAAATATCAAAAGAAATATAATATTTTTATTTAAGTCAAATATTCAAATACCTCTTTAACCCTATTCTTATAACAATGATTAAGACAATAAAATTAAAAGCTGTTTTAAATATCTTAGTATCAAAAATCTGCCAGTTAAACTACAAGTATTTTATGACTTTTATATTTTAAAAAGATCCCCTTTTTATTTGTTTTTATTGAAATATAGTTAACATATATTATATATGTGACAGGTGTATAGTGTACTAATTGGACATTTGTATACAACTGCATAGGGAATCTATATCAAAGGGATATAATATACTGCATAGGAAATATACTGCTGCTTCTGAGTCGCTTCGGTCGTGTCCGACTCTGTGAGACCCCATAGACGGCAGCCCACCAGGCTCCCCTGTCCCTGGGATTCTCCAGGCAAGAACACTTGAGTGGGTTGCCATTTCCTTCTCCAGTACATGAAAGTGAAAAGTGAAAGTGAAGTCGCTCAGTCGTGTCCGACTCCTAGGGACTCCATGGACTACAGCCCACCAGGCTCCTCCATCCAGGGGATTTTCCAGGCAATAGTACTGGAGTGAGTTGCCATTGCCTTCTCCAGGAAATATGTATATCCGCTTACTTATTTTATAGCCAGAAGTCTGTACCTTTTCATTTTCCTCACCTACTTCACCCAATCGCCCACCCCCAATTTCTGTACTTTTAAAGCCAACTTTTCAACTATATTATTAAATTTCTTTGATATTTCTAGTGAAGATTAAAAAGTAAAAAATACAAATATGAGTGCTTAGTAATTTGTTTTGTATCTTTTATTAAATCTGGACAGATAAATATTTTAACCTGCAGGTGAAAACATTCATTCTGTAACTTTTCTAAAAATCTGACCAGAACTTCAGGGTTTTACACCTAACATTGCACCATCACTTTTTGTAAGCAAATGCAGTAGGATTTTTCAGTAAAACCACTGTTCTTGAACATTGTCAATAATTTTTTAATGTGCTCTTTCAGATGTTCTTTCTAGGACCTCAAGGGAGAGAAAACCCAACAGATCATCTAAGCTCTGAAGTTTACATTTTAAGTAATCCAAAACACCATTTTTCATTGACAAAGTTGGAGACCTGTCAATTATCTTTACTTTACAACTTCCAAACTCATCAAGTAGATATATGCTTTGCCACAAAACAGATAATAAATCTATGACTATATTAATACTTTTCATATAATTCTTTCATGGAATTTTTATTAAATTCTTATTATTTTCCAAATGCTTGATTGCTTTTTAACTAATACACAGTGTTAAAAATCTTGATGGAAATTTTGAAGTGATTTTTATCTTATATAAACATTCTTTGAATAAATACTTTTTAAATTACCTCACTATAAATATTTATTGCTGATTCAGAATGTTATTTTTAATTGACTTTAAATGATCATGGCAGATGGTCTTTATGTCTGTCCTATAGTTTAGCGTCTGTGCATGCTAAGTCACTTCAGTTGTGTCCAGTTCTTTGCAACCCTATGGACTGTAACCCACCAGGCTCCTCTGTCCACGGGATTCTCCAGGCAAGAATACTAGAGTGGGTTGCCATGCCCTCCTCCAGGGGATTTTCTCCATCCAGGGATGAAAGCTGGGCCTTTTATGTCTCCTGCATTGACAGGTGTGTTCTTGACCACTGGTGCTGCCTGCGGCCCTATAGTTTAACAGACCATGATTATTTTTCTTATAAATTTCATCGTTTGAATTTTCTAAAAATATCTTTAAAGTACAGTTTTATTAAATATATTTATGGCAGCNGGATGAAAGCTGGGCCTTTTATGTCTCCTGCATTGACAGGTGTGTTCTTGACCACTGGTGCTGCCTGCGGCCCTATAGTTTAACAGACCATGATTATTTTTCTTATAAATTTCATCGTTTGAATTTTCTAAAAATATCTTTAAAGTACAGTTTTATTAAATATATTTATGGCAGCAGTAAGACACAGTTATGCATTGAAATCATTTTAGTTTTTATTACACAAACATAAATGCAATTGTACCTTTTCTGATTACTGCATTATATAAAAAGTCATTCTTGGCTGTCCTAATTCTTTGACATGCTCTTTGAAGATATTCTGGGCTAAACTCATTACCAGTATTATAGGTTTTTCGTTCTTCCACTGATTCATATAATGGATGTTTANTTAGATCCATAACATTTCTGTCCTTTATTGTGCCTATCTTTGCATGAAATGTTCCCTTGGTATCTCTAATTTTCTTGAAGAGATCTCTAGTCTTTCCCATTCTATTTCTTTGTAGTGATCACGAGGAAGGCTTTCTTATCTCTCCTTGCTACACTTTGGAACTCTGAATTCAAATGAATATATCTTTCCTTTTCTCCTTTGCTTTACACTTTTCTTTACACAGGTATTTGAAAGGTCTCCTCAGACAGCCATTTTGCTTTTACAAAATGTCTACAAACAATAAATGCTGGAGAGGGTGTCTGAAAAGAGAACTCTCTTACACTGTTGATGGGAATGCAAACTGGTACAGCCACTATGGAGAACAGTGTGGAGATTCCTTAAAAAAATGGAAATAGAACTGTCATATGTCCCAACAGTCCTACTGCTGGGCATACACAGTGAGGAAATAGGAATTGAAAGGGACACATATACCCCCAGTGTTCCTTGCAGCAGTGTTTACAATAGCTGGGACATGGAAGCAAACTAGATGTTCATCAGAAGATGAATGTATAAGGAAGTTGTGCTACATATACAAAATTGAATATTACTCAGTTCTCAAAAGAGAACACATTTGAGTCAATTCTAATGTGGTGGATGAAACTGGAGCCTATTATATAGAGTGAAGCTAGAAACAGAAACACCAATACAGAATATTAACGTATATATATGGAATTTAGAAAGATGGTAACTATGTTCCTACATACAAGGCAGCAAAAGAGACACAGATAGATGTAAAGAACAGACTTTTTCACTATGTGGGAGAAGACAAGGGTGGGATGATTTGAGAGAATTGCACTGAAACATGTATATTGCCATTTGTAAAACAGACGACCAGTGCAAATTGAAGCATGAAGCAGGGCACTCAAAACTGGTACTCTGGGAGAACGCAGAGAGATGGGGTGGGGAGGGAAGAGGGGTTCAGGATAGGGGGACACAAGGGCACGTGTCGCTGATTCGTGTTAATGTATGGCAAAAGTCTACATTGTCAAGTAATTATCGTCCAATTACAATAAATAAATTAAAAAGCTAAAGACAAAAAGAATAAAATAGTACTCAGCCATAAAAAAAGAATGAAATAATACCATTTCAGCAACATGGACAGATCTAGGGATTATTATACAAAGTGAAGTAAGTCAGAAAGACAAATGCCATGTGATATCACTTTTATGTGGAATCTAAAATATGACAGATGAATTTATCTATGAAATGGAAACAGACTCACAGAGAACAGACTTGTGGTTTTCAAGATGGGGGGGATAGACTGGGAGTTTGGGATTAGCAGATGCAAACTGTTATTATGGAATGTATAAACAACATGGTCCTACTGTATAGCACAGGGAGCTACAATCAATATCCTGTGTAAACCATAATAGAAAAGAAATACAAAGAATGTATGTGTGTGTGTGTGTGTATATATAAAATACATATACATACCTAATGTGTATGTATATATGTATATACACACACACACACACACACATACATACCTGAATCATTTGCTGTACAGTAGAAATTAACATTGTAAGTCAACTATACTTCAACAACTTAAAAAACATTACCAGTTATATGCGTGCATGCATGTTGAGTTGCTTCAGTCATGTCCAGCTCTTTGCGACCCTATGAACTGTGTAGCACACCAGGCTCTTCTGTCCATGGGATTCTCCAAGCAAGAATACTAGACTGGGTTGCCATTTCTTCCTCCAGGGTATCTTCTCTATCCAGCAATTGAACTCACATCTCTCATGTCTCCTGCTTTGGCAGGCAGGTTCTTTACCACTAGTGCCACCTAGGAAGCCCCTTACCAGTCACAGGTGCAAATTATTATTTGACTGTTGGCTTAATTTTCAGGTATCTAAATCCGAGTTTGAACATATTTAAATGTTTACAATCCACTTTGATTTGCTTTTGTGTGTGTTTATTCATAATAATCAATTTTTCCTATGAAGTTTCTTTTCTTTGTCAATATGTTAAGGTTTGGAGAAGGCAATGGCACCCCACTCCAGTACTCTTGCCTGGAAAATCCCATGAATGGAGCAGACTGGTAGGCTGTAGTTCATGGGGTCACGGAGGGGTCACGGAGTCGGGCATGACTGAGCAACTTCACTTTCACTTTTCACTTTCATGCATTGGAGAAGGAAGTGGCAACCCACTCCAGTTTCTTGCCTGGAGAATCCCAGAGACAGAGGAGCCTGGTGGGCTGCTGTCTATAGGGTCACACAGAGTCAGACATGACTGAAGCGACTTAGCAGCAGCAGCAGCAGCATGTTAAGGTTACTTTAAATATGATAAGACCCATGTTGTATGCAATGCAAAGACATTTGGGGAATATTATTTTCATATTAAATTTGTGTATACTATATTGTGTTATAAAATTTCCTTTCAATTCTGACATGAGCTAATGTGCCCATATTTTCTGTAAAAAATTGTAGGTTCTCAGATCTGATCAACAATCTCCCCATCCCCTATATATCCTATGCATGTTTCTTGCGTTTTATGTAGTATTTTATTTTTACATTTAAGACTTTAATGTATATAAAATATTCATGTATATGGCTTTAGACTTTCTTTTTAGATGGACAGCAAGTTGTACCAATACCATTTTGAAATAATCCACTGTTTTCCTGTGGATTAAAATGAATCTTTGCCACTTTTGCTGCTTCTCACAGTTATTAGCCTCTGGTATATAACAAGTTTAACTTGTTAACATTTAATACTTGTACTGACATATTCATAAGAGAACACTCAGGATTTTTATACTATCTTCATCAGATTTAGGTGTTTTGCTAGCTGCCTGTTAAATTGGTCAGTTTTCTGTTTTTTTTTTTCTATATCTGAACTTAAATAACATTTGATTATTTATTATAAATGATGGATGAAAGTCAACTTTGAATTTGTCTTGTTGCCTTTGTAGTGATAAATTTTAAATTATGTTTCCAGCTTTATCTAGAGTAATATTGTATTCTATTTTTTTTCCTTCTTGAATCAATCATGATAATATATATATATTTTTCTAGGAAATTATATATTTATTCTAAGTTTTTCAATTGATTCCATAAAGCTGTAGGTATGATTTTCCCTTAATTATTGTAATCTCCTTTCTGTTTGCAGTCATGTCTTCTTTCTCATAATGTTTCATGTTTCTCTCTTCCTCTCCCGCTCTGAGTGTCTCTCTCTAACAAAACTTATAATTGGTCTATTTTATTTTATTTATTTTTTTAATTTTTATTTTTTAGTTTGTTTTGCTTTACAATACTGTATTTGTTTTGCTATACATTGACATCAATCAGCCAGGAGTATATATGACCTCCCAATCCCAACCCCCCCTTCTCCCCTCCCGCCCCACACCATCTCTCTGGATTATCCCGGTGCATCAGTCCCAAGCATCCTGCATCCTGTATTGAACCTAGTTGGTCTTTCCAAGGAAACATTTTTTTGGTTTCATTGCTTTTTTAAAAACTTGATTAATTTTATACTTCATTAAATCCTTCCTATCTTTTGTTTCTTTTTTCTGATTAAGGTAAGTATTAAATTTCTTAGCTTTGTCTTATTTTTAAATTCTAAAATGAATGCATTTATCAATTTAACTTGTAGCTGTACATTTCCCCTGAGAATAGTATTTTTTTGTTTGTTTTTAACTTCTGTAGGTTTTGGTATATGAGTATTTATGTCTTCACTGCTTTCTAGGTCTATAGTTCAGTTATTTAGGGGTATTGCTTTTAGTTTTCAAGTAATTTTGATTTTGCTTATTTTTGGTAACTATTTCTGAAAGAGATGGGAATACCAGACCACTTGACCTGCCTCCTGAGAAATCTGTATGCAGGTCAGGAAGCAACAGTTAGAACTGGACATGGAACAACAGACTGGTTCCAAATAGGAAAAAGAGTACGTCAAGGCTGTAGATTGTCACCCTGCTTATTTAGCTTATATGCAGAGTACATCATGAGAAATGCTGGGCTGGAGGAAGCACAAGTTGGACTCAAGACTGCCAGGAGAAATATCAATAGCCCCAGATATGCAGATGACACCACCCTTATGGCAGAAAATGAAGAAGAACTAAAGAGCCTCTTGATGAAAGTGAAAGAGGAGAGTGAAAAAGTTGGCTTAAAGCTCAACACTTAGAAAGCTAAGATCATAGCATCCGGTCCCATCACTTCATGGCAAGTAGTTGGGTAAACAGTAGAAACAGTAACAGGCTTTATTCTTTGGGGATCCCAAATCACTGCAGATGGTGACTGCAGCCATGAAATTAAAAGATGCTTACTCCTTGGAAAGAAAGTTATGACCAACCTAGACAGCATATTAAAAAGCAGAGACAGTACTTTGCCAGCAAAGGTCCTTCTAGTCAAGGCTATGGTTTTTCCAGTAGTCATGTATGGATGTAAGAGTTGGATTATAAAGAAAGCTGAACACTGAAGAATTGATGCTTTTGAACTGTGGTGTTGGAGAAGACTCTCGAGAGTCCCTTGGACTGCAAGGAGATTCAACTAGTCCATCCTGAAGGAGATTAATCCTGGGTGTTCATCGTAAGGACTGATGTTGAAACTGAACTCCAAAACTCTGAAACTTCAACTTTGTTGAAGTGCTGACTCATTTGAAAAGACCCTGATGCTGGGAAAGATTGAGGGCAGGAGGAGAAAGGGACGAGAGAGGATGAGATGATTGGATGGCATTACTGACTCAATGGACATGGGTTTGGGTAGACTACGGGAGGTGGTGATGAACAGGGAGGTCTGGTGCGCTGCGATTCATGGGGTCGAAAAGAGTTGGACACAACTGAGCAACTGAACTATGTCTGGATTTCTGATTTTATTGGATTTTGATTAAGGAATGTGAGTTTTATAATATCTCTTTAATTTTATTAATTTCTTTTGCAATCAAGTATATAATTTCATATATTGCTGCTGGCAATAAGTTGGCATAATGATTTGGGAGAACAATTTGTCAATGTCCAATCTTGCTATGGATGTGTGTCTTCTGTGACACAGCCATTCCACTTATATTAATAGATTTGTATGAAACTCATACATATGTACAATGTCTCCTGTATATGTGTATGTGTGTGTTTACAAGTTTGCACAAACATATTGAGAAGATAATGTGCACATATACATATATATATGCATGTATATGTATACATATATAAAATTTTAATTAAAAAAAACTGGAATATTTGCAAATGAAGTGACCAATGAGGGATTAATCTCAAAATATCAAACAGCTTGTGCAGTGCTATGTCAGAAAAACAACTCAATCAAAACATTGGCAGAATATCTATATAGGCCATTTCTCCAAAGAAGACATATAGATGGCCAAAAAACATATGAAAAGATGCTCAATATCACTAATTATCAGAGAAAGGCAAACAAGACAATGAGTTAAATTATATATACATCTTTGTGTATACACTTATATGTATATATATGTATGCATGTATAACAATCACTTTGCTATAAACTAACAGAATATTGTAAATCAACTATATTCTGATAAAATTTTAAAAGCACTGGAATTACCCTAATTATTGTACAGATAAGTGGCCTCACACTGGTCAGAATGGCCATCATCAAAAGTTTACAAACAATAAATGCATAAGAAAGAGTGGAGAAGAGAGAACACTTTAACACTGTTGGTGGAAATGTAAATTGGTAAAACCACTGTGGAGTATGGAGGTTCCTTACAAAATTTAAAAGGAATATGATATGATCCAGCTGCCCCACTTCTAGACATAAATGCAGAGAAAACCATACTTTGAAGGGATACATGTACCCCAATGTTCATTGCAGCACTATTTACATTAGCCAAGACATGTAAACAACCTAAATGTCCACTGGCAGAGGAATGGATAAAGAAGATGAGGTACATATACACAACAGATACTACTCAGCCACAAAAAGAGTGAAATAATGTCACTTGCAGTAATGTGGATGGACCTAGAGACTGTCACAAAGTCAAGTCAGAGGGAGATAAATATCATGATATCACTCATATGTGGGATCTAATTTTTAGGACTATATAAATGAAGTTATATACAAAACAGGAACAGTCTTACAGATTTTAAAAACAAACTTACAGTTATCAAAAGGGAAACATCAAAGAGAGGGATAAATTAAGGGACTGGGATTAATATATACACACTACTATTTATAAAACAGATAACTAAGAAGGACCTACCATACAGTACAGGAAACTCAATATTCTGCAATGGCCTAAATAGGAAATGGGAAAAGAATATGAAAATTATATATATGACTGTGTGTATACACATATATGTATATACATGTATGCATGTATAACAATCACTTTGCTAACACAATATTGTGAATCAACTATACTCTGATAAAATTTTAAAAGCACTGGAATTACCCTAATTATCCTACAGGTAAGTGGCCTTTATAACAGGATTTAGTAAATAAAGTACAGTTGAGTCACACAGTGAATTGCTATACAGCAATTAAAATTAACGTATATAACAATGTTGACGAATCAACACAGAAATATAATACGGGATGCAGACAGTAAGACATAAAGTGATATGCACAGTATGGAAGCATCTATTTAAATCTGAAATGCTTGCACCAGTACTACACAATAGGAAAATTATATATATGTGTGTTTATATACATATATGTAAATATGTGTGTGCATGTATAACCGAAACACTTTGCTATAAACTGACATAATATTGTAAATCATCTATACTTCAATAAAATTTTAAGAACACTGGAATTAGCCTAATTAACCTATAGGTAAGTGGCCTTCATAACAGGACTGAGTAAATAAAGTATAGTTGAGTCACACACTGAATTGCTATACAATAATTAAAATTAATGTGTATAACAACACAGATGAATCAACACAGAAATATAATATGGGAAGACATAAAGTGATATGCACAGTATGGAAGCATCTATTTAAATCTGAAATGCTTGCACCAATACTACACAGTATTGGTGCAAGCATCCACATGTATCCACATACAAAAATATACATGAAGAGGCGACATATCAACTTTCAGATATTGGTTCTTCCTCTGGGGACAGGGAGGGAGGTGAAGCCATACTGTATTATTTACTATTTAAAAGAAAATTGAAACAAATATGGTAAAATGATAGCAGCTGTTTAATCTCCGAAGAAAGTACCTGGGTGTCTTATTATTGCCTATTCTGTCTCTTGCATTATTAGACAGAGCAGTTGCTCGGCTGGTGCACCACTGTTACTCAGCATGAAGCACAGAGCTGAGGAAATTTCTCAATTTTAAACAAGTTAGGAAGTGAAGTTCAAGTTAAATTACACAAAAGCCTAAAACTAAAAGAAATGACTTTTTTAGCCTAGAAAATAGACGACAAGATTAGGATAAATCGCTTTAAATTATTGCAGGGATTTCTGATAGAAGAATTGGATTTGCTCAACCTAGGGGGCAAATGTAGAAACAGTGGTTTGGAACTGAGAAGTTTCAGATCCTAACCCAAGTTATGGCAGATCAACCCAATGGCCAGAAGTATCCACAATGAGAGGAAGTGACTTTTTTTGACAGATGTTCAAACAGAGGTAAAACAACTCTGTCAATGCAAGATGTAGCACTGCTCCACTGAGTGCTTTCTATATGTTAAGCATTTTAACAACCTTATGAGTTTATAGCAGTTTGTACAAATAACTGCTATAATGCTTGCAAAGCACATAATACCACAGTATCTGACACTTGAGATCATCTCACAGGGAATCATGTAGTTATTATTTTACTAAAAAGCTTGATTAGGACCCCACTTCTTATCCCAAACTTGGTAGTCAACCAGAGGGTTATTATAAAGAGAACAGACACTGAGTCTTAACACATTCACACACAGTGAATTTACTACTCAAGTCACTCTGTGAGGTGGTTAGACATAGAATAAGGAAGCAAGAATGAGGTGCAAGAATTTGGACCAAGATTACACACACCTGTCAAACCTGGGTGTTGGAGAAAGGGCATCGAACCCAGAAGCCTGTAAGCTTGGAGCAGAAGAAAGGTCTCTGTCTTTTACAAGTGGCTTTGTGTCCCTGAGCTAGCACTTTTATGTTACCGAATCTGGGTCTCCTTAGCTTGAAGTCACCTTTGTCTCCAAATTCTATGCTGTTTAGATCCCACGTGCGGTCAGTGGAGACAAGTTCTCAGAAAACAGATGACCCAATTCAGTTGACCCTTGAACAATGCAAATGTTAGGGGTGCTGACGCCTTAATAATTGAAGTTCTACTTGTAACTTCTGACTCTCCCAAAACTTAACCACTTATAGCCTACTGTTGAAGGAGACTTTACCTTACCTATATAATGTAAGTAATTGATTAACACATATTTTATATGTGTATTATATACTGTATTCTTACAATAAGGCAAGCTAGCTAGAGAAAAGAAGATGTGTTACAATCATAGGGACTTCGCTAGTGGTCCAGTGGCTAAGACTGTGGGCTTCCAATGCAGGGGGGTCTGGGTTTGATCTCTGGTCAGAGAACTAGATCCTGCATGCTTCTACTAAGAGTTGGCAGGCTGCAATCCCACATGCCCCAATGAAAATCAAAGACCCCAAGAGATGCAACTAAGACCTGGTGCAGCCAAATAAATAATAAATATAATAATAATTATATTTAACTTTTAATATAATTGTATTTTATTATTAAAATAATAAAAGTAGTAAAAATTATAAAGAAGAGAAATAACATTTATACTATATATGAATATTTATTGCAAAAACCCCACATAAGTGGACCTGTGCAGTTCAAACTCATGTTGTTCTAAGGTCACCTGCACATAAACAGGAGATAGAAGCTATTTCCTTAATTTAAACCTGTTGGTAAATCTGCTGTAATAACTATCAGGCCTATGTGCATACTGCATCCTATGTGGCTGCTTCCTCCCAATGATGGACATGTTCGGAGCTTTTCAGATCCTGGGAATGATTTGGGTGGATAATGTCAGCTGATTATGAATTTCTGGTGTGTGGCCCATAGCTATTGGTGATGAATCAGGCTGCTACACAAGGGGACTTTTGATCAAGAGCACATTTCCGCATAATGAGAAGTAAAGTAGTGCAGATTAATGGTGTCAGCATTTTAATGGGACCTGGGAAAATGGCTGGGTGATGGATTCTTTTTGCAGAGAGCAGCCCAGTCTTCTGCTTCTCAGATTTGCATCTGGGAGAGCCCAAGGGGAACCACTAAAAGGTCACTGCCTCTCCCTTTGACAGATTTTGGCACAAGAGTTTCCTTTTTGTGGGCACCTCCTCTTTGTGGCTGTCCTTTCCCCCACTGAATGTGATACTTAGAGCAAGAGACAAGGAAAATTGTCCAGGGTCAGGGATGTCAGAAGCACCATCATTAAAAAACATTAAGGAAGTGTGTAGTCATTGGGGAGTGCTAGGGTCATGAGCGTGGCACTTGCCAAGCAAGGGAAACCTATGAAAGTGGCCCATCTTTATGTCTGGCTGTGGGTGTATACCGGACCTGGCCTCTACATAAGCGTTGTTACCTCAAGTAAACCTGGAGGAGGAAGACCTGTCAGTACGTGAACATCACCCTTAAGCAGCAGACAGGGCCAAGTTCAAGGCCAAGGCATTCCATGAGGTTTGGGCTATTGCTGTGAATACAAAGTGGTATCTACTGAACATCTACAGGATGCGGAGAAGATGCACACCCTTTGCCTTTTTCATTTCGGTGAATAATTCCCCTGCAGTGAAGGTATTCATATTACCATTTTATGGATGAGGAACCCGAGGCTTCGGGTGTTTATCTGCCTCTTTTGAAATTACATAGAAGACAATAATAACAGCAGCAATAATCATGATTATACCCATGATCATAATTGCTAACATTTGCACAGCTTTCGCTATGAGCTGTCTCCACTCTCCCATGAGCCTGCTGGGTATGAATCTACCAGAGTATCAGAATAATGCTACAAGATCGGGCATTGAATTTTTACATGTACAAATGTGGAAACTGAGGCACCATAAGGTTATATAACTTGCCCAGGGTCACACAGTAAGTTCTAAAGATATGATTTGAATCTTAGCATCTTGCATTAACCTCTATACTTATGAGCCAGATGTAAGTGCCAACTTGTAGTGATAACTGGAGTACACTTTTCCCAGTCCTCACTGCTTCCTTGTGTAACTCCACATTTGTCTATGAACTGCTAAAATTATACACTCATAAATATTTATATAAATGTCACTGGCCCCTAAATTGAGTTAGATCTCTGCTATATGTTTCCTCTCTTTTAACGTCCATCACAATTTCCTATGAATTCTCACATAACATTGTGTCTTCCCTTGTAGATTTTAAGCTGCAGCAGGGCAGGTGATGGACCATCTTTGCTGAACAGCATCCATATGAATAAAATCACATTTCTAATTGCTATCACATTTCACAAATACTCTTGACAGTATGCTGGGAACTGGGAAGGTATATTTTATAAGGTCTAAGATAAATATTCACTGGAAGGACTGATGCTGAAGCTCCAATACTTTGGTCACCTGATGTGAAGAGCTGACTCACTGGAAAAGACTCTGATGCTAGGAAAAATTGAGAGCAGAAGTACAGGGTGACAGAAGATGAGGTGGTTGGATGACATCACCGACTCAATGGACATGAACCTGAGCAAACTCTGGGAGATAGTGAAGGACAGGGAAGAACTTCTGGTATGCAGGAAGTTCATGGGGTTGCAAGGAGTCAGACACAACTTAGCGACTGAACAACGAGATAAAATATAAAACCATATGTCTAAGCAAACATTCCTACTGGAATTTTTATGGTGCTCCAGGGGGGACCATAAGAATTAGACAAGAGCATTCCTGAGCAGTGAACATTGAGCTACAGCAGTGATGCCTCAGGACAGCCAAATAGACGAGAAAACCCCTTCTTACCCTGTGTTATGAAAACAGCAAATAAACCATGATTTCAAATACAAGCTCTAAATTGAAAAACTGTATGCCTTGACTTGCAGTCAAATTTCCTCACTATGGCAACTCTGTCTGGAATGATTGGTGATAGGGAGCAAATATGGTGTATTATTAATGACAGTGAGTGGGTTTTCTAAGCTAAGTCATGGAATAAACATTTGTAGATGAAGGGATGAACAAATGATTGAATAAATGAATCAATATAATAAATTCATGTTTTCTCTAAGGAAACCTAAGACTTTTTCCCCTAAGGAAAAGTTGCTGCTTCTCCACCACAAGATGCTTCTATTTCCAATGATCCTTTATGTGTACACACACAGTTTCAAGCCTGTTTCCTGGTGACTCTCTCTGATCTAAAGATGAACATGAGGATCTGCATTTTACAAAGGAAGAAAGGGCAGTTTGCAGAGGTGAAGAAAATTTTTTAAAATGATGCATCATGGGGACCTCCCTGGTGGTCCAGTGGTTAAGAATCCACCATGCAATGCAGGAGACAGGGGTTCCATCCCTGGTTGGAGAACGAAGATCCCACATGCCACAGGGCGACTAAGCCCATGCACCACAACTACTGAGCCCACAGGCCACAACTGGGGAGTCTGTGCGCTGCAAAGGTCCCGTGTGATACAGAGAAGATCTTGCACGTCACAAGTAAGACTCAGCACAGTCAAACAAATAAAATAATGTGTCATTATTGTTGTTGCTGTTATCTTACATATGCTTTTGCCTTTAAGCACGTGTTGTATGCTAGGGATGGTCAGCCCAAAGACAACCTCAAGTGCAGCAGAGACTGACAGGCTTGGCTGCTTACCAAGAAAAGAGTGGAGGGTCCCAGAGACCCCCACAGCTAAGGACTGCCAGCTGGATCTGAGGAATAAGCAGAGAAGTCAGCTACTGCCCCATTTAGAGCAGCACTTAGTATGTTCTCAGATCTTCAGTGGTGACCTACTTCTTGTGGTCTCATCTTGCTGGAACATTTGCTCATTTTCCTGCTCCCAATATCTATGACACTCTGGTGTTTATAAATCCAATGTCAGTCTCACTGCTTGGAACGTGTCTTTAATATTAAAAAAAAAAAGTTTCATTACATGTGGCTTTGTTTATTCAAACCTCATTCTTCCCTCACATCTTAATGATTTTAAAGCTCAGCCTATTAATCTTCTTACCCAAGTTAAACCTTCCTCCCAATATGTTCTTTTATAGATATTTCTCAACACAGAAGCTTACATTCATTGCCCTCTATGGACTTGCTTGGGGACAGTAATTAGCTGTGAAGCCTTGTTATCAGTCAGAAATGCTNATTTTAAAGCTCAGCCTATTAATCTTCTTACCCAAGTTAAACCTTCCTCCCAATATGTTCTTTTATAGATATTTCTCAACACAGAAGCTTACATTCATTGCCCTCTATGGACTTGCTTGGGGACAGTAATTAGCTGTGAAGCCTTGTTATCAGTCAGAAATGCTGAAGGAAGTGTTCTAGTATTAGGTGGGACTGGAGGGTGGAAGCTTTCTGGGGGTATTCACCCCGCTGAAGTTGCTGAATCAAACAATTTAATTCAGTTCATTTTGGGAAAAACATTGACTTTCTGCACGAGCTACTGTGTAAGTCTGGGGAATAAGATGTACTGAAGCCATCATTATATGGCGATAAGAGGTAAGAGATACAGCAGAATTACAAATAATGAGCTCCATGTAGAAATTTATATAAATAGAGTTGTAGCAGGGACTTCCCTGGTGGTCTAGTGGTTAAGACTTCGCCTTCTAAGAGCTGGGGGTACAGGTTCGATCCTAAAATCTCATGCCTCACGGTCAAAAAAACACAAAACATAAGACAAAAGCAATATTGTAACAAAGTCAATAAAGAGTTTAAAACTGGTCCACATCGAAAAAAAAAATCTTAAAAAAAAATGTAGGGATTCGGAGAAGATGGCGGAGGAATAGGACGGGGAGACCACTTTCTCTCCAGCAAATTCATCCAAAGAACATTTCANCGTGTCATGGATGGATGGATGAGTACAGCCTCTTGTGGAAAGGGGATCTTCAAGATGCTTTTTCTCTTTTCTCTCATCTTCCCTTCCCTTCCTTCTCCCCGCTTCTTGTACTGGTGACATTTTATTGTGTATGTATTATATATTACTGGAAAAGACTGGGGGCAAAAGAGAAGGGGGTGGCAGAGGATGAGATGGTTAGATAGCCAGTGACTTAATGGACATAAATTTGAGCAAACTCCGGGAGACAGTGGAGGACAGAGGAGCCTGGCATGCTACAGTCTATGGGGTTGCAAAGAGTCAGCCACGACTTAGCAACTGAAAAACAACAACAACAACATTATTGCAGATGTTTCTTGGATCTGTCCAACCTCCTTCAACTGAAGACAACGCTGCATTGTGAAGAGAGTCTGGGATCTCACACCAAAGGGAACAGACCTGGACTCATTCATGTCCAGCTCCAGCCACGCCTGAGTGCCCAAGTTCCAAGCTTGGATAGGATGGTTAGACATTTGGGGCCTCAGTTTCCTGTAAAAAATTGGGATAATAACACCTACGTCACTAGGTTTTGTGTTATTTTTTGCTTGGAAGACATGGCACCTGTAAAATTACTCTTATTTATAACATTTGACCAAGTTTACATGGATACAGAGTATAAATCTTGGGATAAGCCTTTTTTTTTCATCTGCCTAAAGTTAGCAGGATGGCAGGGCTCTTCCCTTCTTTCCTTCCTCCCTTCCCTCTTCCCCCACTCCATGATTCTATTCCTTCTCTTTCTACAATAATTAATCTTGTTGCTTCTTTAACCCTGACAACTTAGAGGTGCTTCTCACCGCTAGGAGTCCTGGAAGACTCAGAGAATAGGGAGGACTTAACCATCAGCTTTTCATACCATAGAAGCCTCAGCCATCCAGACCCCAGTTAAATTAGATGTTGAGCTTCCTGAAGAGAGGAATTGATATTATTTGTTTCTTTATCTCCAACTCCTAATGTACAGTTTATACACAGTAAATGATTATTGAGTTAATGAGTTGTACTGGGTAGTCTTGCTTTCCAAAGATATAGGGCTTCCCTCCTTTAAATGTGGAATGACTATCTCTTTTATTTAAATCATTTTGAATGAAAGTCTTTTCGAAAAATCACCATTTCAAGTAGAGTACACAAAACACTATTTGCATTTAAAAATAATTTGGAAACATCTTTCTGAGCACAGATTACCCCACCACACTTAAATGAACCGGTGCCATCAAGGGAGACTGAGTTGTACCGAGACCCTTTGCTTCTTGACCAAATGTTCCTGGATGGTTTCCTATTTTAAATCTTTAAAGCCCAGTTTTTCTACTCATTCTCCTCTCTTTCCAGTTGCTGTTTCTAACATGTTGTGGGACTGGATACCAAGAAATTATGAGCATTTGAGTATTGTGTAAAGTAAGAGTGAAAAGCTCTGAAAAGGTGTGCAAACAAAGAGGGAATGGAATGAACACCGCCTGCTCTGACTGTTCATAAACTTGTATTCTTATTTTCTGGGTATTTTTAAAATGAGGTTAGATATGAGAAAGCATTGGTACCTAAGAATGACTTGGGAAGACAAAATAAAACATCTGCTTTCTTTGCCAAAGGAGGCCAAAAACACCTTGAAATGCCTTGAGGTGACATCTGGGCCTAGCATATCTGTGAGGGATTTTATTTAAAGTCCATATTGTCCATATTGAAATCCCCATCCCTCTAATGTGGATTCTCATAGGAATCAGAAATGAAGTTTACACACAGAGCCTCAGGTTCAGATTAGCTTTATCTGGGGTTCTGTCCCCAGAGTAGTCAAGGGTGATGGAAGCAGCAAGAGTCCCTTTGGAGGAGTGGAGGAAAAGCTGGGTTCTGGGATGGAGCTCCCTATCCTATGTGCCAATGGGAAACCAAGCCCTTTCTGATCCTCAGCTTCCTAATCTGTAAAATAGGAATGACTATACACCTGGTAAGGCATTCCAACGTGGACCTGAAAATGATAGGCGGAAGAACAAACAGAAGTATCTCGTAAAGATAAATGTTATCAAAAGTGTTCAAATGGTATGTTCAAATGTTAACATAAGTGTTCAAGTGTCTCACATGATGATGAAGCCTCATTTCCGGTGCTGGCTGTGAATCTCACTGTGCTTGTGTGAACTTCTAGGGGAGAGATTCCCGAACCAACCCTGGGAATCTGAAATGTAATCTCCTCTGGACTTTCCATCTGGGAGCCTGCAAATAGCTACAAAGTGAACTTCAGTCCATCTCACTTTCCTACAGAAACTTTACAGCTGATGCTGTGTTTAGGGCCGGAAAGGATCTGTCTGTCCTAGGATGCTACTCTGCTTGGAGGCCAGGAGACTCTGAACTTTCAACTTCTATTGCAGTAACTGCTTCACGTTAAGCTCTGATCAGTTTATCTACACCATTTCTCTCTGAGAATCTCCACAGATTCTGATCTTTCTGTTTTACTTTAAATACCTTTAAAGACTATTTCTAAATGTCAGTTAATTCAACTTATTTTTGAGTGTGTGAAACAAGAGTACTGTAAAAAGTGAATAAATGGGAAATAGATGATGAAAAATAAATGAGTAATAAAACTTGTACAGCACAAAAAAAGGTACTTTAATGCATGTGCGCACGTGCACGCACACACACCATTTAGGAAATCGGGAATTCCAGGAAAGAATGTAGGCTGTGACAAGAAAATCTAACTGTGTTACAAATGTGTAAGACAACCTCACTGAAAAGGGTGGGAAGAAAAGGTGCTGACCTAAGTAATTTTGGAAGTGAGTAAAGTCTTCAAGATTGAAGGCAAGAAGAATGACGTAAGCGCTGTACCCAGGCTGACGAAGTTGTTTTCCACAGGGCTACAGGTTAACAATCTGATACTACTGCGCATGTACACTGGAGCTAAACAATAACTAAATGGATGGCAGAAGATGGAACTAGGTTTCTCACTGCTGGAGTGGAAACATAAACAAGCAAGATGAGGAAGCTCGAGTAATTCATGTGATCAGTGATCAAAGCTGGAAGCATCAAGATGAACTGATATTTCGCTTACTATAACTGCAGATGGTTACAGATGGAAATATTTACACGTGTATATACACAAAGGTGTGTGTGTGTGTGTGTGTGTATATATATATGCATATATACATGGGTCAGCATGCACATACATAGGTAATACATATTTTTTGACCACTTAGCTGACAACATCCAAAAGAAACAGTTCCCCAGTAGCAATGAGCACAGCTAGTACCCAGATCTTAGTTTCTAATACCATTCTCCATTAAGAGAAACCAGGGCTTCTTGGAAAAATGCTCTAGGACTTGAGCAGGAAATATATAAAATGAACTCGAAGAAAAGGCTCAAAAATTTTAAATGCTCACAATGATGTAGGGATGTCAAAGGAGTACAGGTGCTCGTTGAAAGAACCGAAAGAACTCTCAATAGCCAAAGCTAGACAGTTTACAGCAACAAAAGTATGTAGTGATGGATTACAACTCAAAGTAGAAAAGGCACATTTATGAGTCCATACATATCTAAATAAATGATTAAATAAGTTAATAACTCAGGGAGGAGGGACAAATAACCAGTTTAAATGATTTCCAGGCTATTTTGTAGATACTTTTGTCTTCAAGGAGGGGAAGCATAGTTTCAGACTCTAAGTTTGGTCTGTACACTGTGACTTTGTTCCCAAGAGTATATAAAAATCAGGGGGGAGGGGATTAGTAATTTCATGGTAAAGAAATCTGACAAACACTACCTTGGTCTTGTGACCAAGGTCAACCTCCACCCTCATAAATCATGTTGATGATAAATAGCCTTGATATGATATGATGGAAATGGAGTTTTGCCACTGTAGTTTTCCTCTCAAAACCCCATAACTCTAGACTAGCTATGGGAAAGCATCAAATTCGAATAAAGGGACATCCTACAAAATACTTGACTCCTTAAAACTGTCAAAGTCTACAAAAACAAGGAAAGTGACAAGTGGTCACAGCCAAAAGGAACCTAAGGAGACATGACAGTGAAATGTATTGTGACATCCAGGATGGGATTAAATAAGTTAATATTTAGAAAGGACAACAGATGAAAACTAGGATCTGAATAATCTATAACTTTAATGATAATGCATAAATATCAATTGAGTTATAGGAAATATATAAAACTCATGCATGATGTTAATAATAGGGAAAACAGCATGGAGTACAAGGAAACTTTCTGTACGACATTTTCAATTTTTTGACAAATCTACGACTTCTAAAAATAAAATCGATTTTTTAAATGAATGAAAAACAGTTATAAATTTAGCTTTACAAATTATTGAGCAGTTGCTATGTTTACTATGTCCCAGACATTATCATATTTGGAAAGCTCAAGATTTTGTTTGTTCCTTTATTTAATTTTAAATCTATAGAGACGCTGTGTATATTAAAAAATGAGAATATATGTCAAGTGATTAGAACAGTGTCTCAAACCTCAGGGACCCTCAGTGATTTTTTTTGGAGGGTGATGATGATGATTAGATTTTGCTTTTTACTTTTTAAAATTGAGCTATGTTGATGTACAATATTATGTAATTTATAGGTATACATCATAATGATTCACAGTCTTTAAAAGCTGTACTTTATTTATAATTATTACAAAATATTGGCTATATTCCCTGTGTGGTACAATACACCCTTGGAGCTTTTTTATACACAATAGTTTGTATCTCTTAATCCCTACCTCTCTCTTGTCCCTTCTCACTTTCCGCTCCCCACTAATAACCACTAGTTTGTTCTTTATATCTGTGTCATTTTGGGATTTCATATTTAAATGATATCATACAGTATTTGCTTTTCTGACTTATTTCACTTAGCCTAATACCCTCCACGTCCATCTGTGTTGTTGCAAATGGCAAAATTTCATTTTTATGGCTAAACAGGATTCCATTACACACACACATACAGACATACCCCTTGCTAAGTGGGAGAAAATATCTTCTAATGATATGATCAGGGAGTTAATAATCAACATATATAAATAGCTCATATAATGTGACATCAAAAAGCAAACACCCTGATTTAAAAATGGGCAGAACAAAAATATACATGCACCCTAATGTTCACTGATCACTATTTACAATAGCCAGGAGATAGAAACCACCTAAGTGTCCATCAGCAGAGGAATGGATGAAGAAGACGTGGTGCATACACACAATGGAGCACCACTCAGCCGTGAAAAGGAACAGGACTGCATAATCTGCAGAGATGCGCATGGACCTAGAGACTGTCGTACAGAGTAAAGTAAGTCAGAAAAGCAAACATACAGTGCTGCTCACATGCGAAATCTAGACAAATTATGCAGATAAACTTATTTGCAAAGCAGAAATAGAGACACAAACATAGAGAATGGACATATGGATACAAGAGGGAGAAGGGAGGGGGAAGGAACTGCGAGACTGGGACTGACATAGACACACTCTCATGTATAAAACAGATAACTGATCAGAATCTATTGTATAGCACAAGGAACTCTACTCAATGCTTAGTGGTGACCTAAATGGGAAGGAAATCCAAAAAAGAGAGGATATATTTATATGTATAACTGATTTCTCCTTGCTGTTCAATAGAAACTAATATAATATTATAAAGCAAATATACTCCAGTAAAAACTAATATAAAAATCTTCTCACAAAGAAAATTCTATATCTAGCTGGCTTCAAGGTAAATTCTACCAAAAGTTTTTAAGAATGGGCAGATCTTAATAGACATTTTTCCAAAAAGAAGACATACAGATGGCCACCAGGCATGTGAAAAGATGCTTAATATTGTTAACCATCAGAGAAATGCAAATTAAAACCACAATGAAATATCACCTGATATCTTTCAGAATGGCTATCATCAAAAAGACCACAGATGTTGGTGAGGATATGGAGAAAAGGGAACCCTTGTACAATGCTGGTGAGAATATAAATTGGTGCTGCTGCTGTGAAAAAGAGTATGATTGTTGCTCAAAAGCCTAAAAACATATGACCTACCATATGAGCTACCATATGACCCACCATGTGACCTACCATGTGACCCACCAAACAGTTCCACTCCTGGATATTTATCTGAAAAAAAAAAAATAAAAATGCTAATTTTTATGAAAAGATACATATACCTCAGCGTTCACAGCAACATTATTTACAATTGCCAAAATACAGAAACAATCTAAATGTTCATCAATAGATGAATGGGTTTTGCCTTTAAAAACTCATAGATATAGCCTAAGGTGACTCCCCTGCTGTAGTCTGGGGCTGGTCAAGGAAGTTTTTGGATAAGGTTTGAGTCCTTAAGGATGAGTAACAATTTGCTGAGTGAAGAGGGCAGAGGCAGAAAATTGAAACTGACATAGATACACTGGGCTTCCCTGGTGGCTCAGCTGGTAAAGAATCTGCCCGCAATGTGGGAGACCTGGGTTCAATCCCTGGGTTGGGAAGTTTCCCTGGAGAAAGGAACGGCTACCCACTCCAGTATTCTGGCCTGGAGAATTCCATGGACTATCCATTGGGTCACAAAGAGTCAGACACGGCTGTGCAGCTTTCACTGATACTATGGATAAAACAGATAACTAACGAGAATCTACTGTGCAGTACTGGAAACTCAACTCTGCTCCAAAGGAAAGGGAATCCAAAAAAGAGGGGATTTATGTAAACATATCATTTATTTACTTTGCTGTACAGAAGAAATTAACACAACAAAGTGACTTCCTTGGTGGTTCAGTGAACAAGACCCCAGGCTCCCGATGCAGGAGGCCTAGGTTTGATCCCTGGTCAGGGAACTAGATCCTACCTGCCTCAACTAAGACCTGGCACAGCCAATTAAATAAATATTTTAAAAAGCAGAAGTTAGTAACATTGTAAAGCAGCTATAATCCAATAAGAAAAAAAAGTTAAAAAGATTATAAAAAAGAAGGCAGAGGCAGCATTCTTGCAGTGGGACCAGCAGTCAAAAGCAGGAAAGTATTACCCCATGTGTTCTAGAAGTCAGGGTGAAGCTTGATGTGATCTGCTTTTGTTGAAGAACATTATGGAAGGCTGAAAGGAAGGAAAGGAAGGCTGGAGTGATCAGCAGTAGCCACGGCACAAAAGGCATTGTGCACTCGGCTCAGGAACCTGAGCTTTCTTCCAGAGAGCCGGTGAGACTTTTCAACCCTACAGAGGAGGCAATCACATTCCCGTTTTAGATGGACTCATACCCCTGGCTGTGGTTAAGAGTGGGGTGAGAGTACAACCAGATGGGAAGCTGGAAGGCTAGGGAGCTTTAAGCTGTCTGAAAAGTGCAACATCTTCTTGGGGCCACGTATAACCCTCTGACTTACCCGCACTTTCGTGAAGCGCCTGTCTAAATATTCTCTTTTGACGTGTATTAGCTATAAAGGTAGACGCTGACTTTGGCACAGAAATACATTTGTGAGACAGATGGAAACGTTCCCTTCATGACTGCTTCTTGTTCCAGACTTCCTTGCCAGGAAAAAAGAATCCGTGCTAGAAACGAGAAATTTGAAACTCTAAGAACTGCCATTTTGAAACTCTCCCTCTCTTCACACACAAAGCCATGGTATTTTACAGGTCCTGTGTTTTCCATTCATCTTTCCCTAAATATTTATGATGCCTAACCCCAAACCAAACTTTAACAACTATTATTCCTGTTAATCATT
The DNA here is from genome assembly GCA_006410615.1 of Neotragus moschatus. Lineage (NCBI taxonomy): Eukaryota > Metazoa > Chordata > Mammalia > Artiodactyla > Bovidae > Neotragus > Neotragus moschatus. Next base: position 530,738 of record SJYA01002795.1, on the reverse strand, counting down.
CGTGGTTAAATGGACAGAACCCAAATCTGGAATTTGGGCATCCCTGTTCTTATTACAGCTTGGCTACTTACCAGCTGTGGGACTTTATATGCGGCCCTTCAATATTTTGGATCCCATTTTTCAAAATTTCTTCAATGGGAAATGTGTCCCAGTTTCCACCCGCATCACCCACATAAAGACATCACCAGTCCTGACTCCTTAATCTCAGGTTTCCAGAAGGATTAAACACAGCCATGGATAGAGAAACAGCTTGTACTTGTCATCGGCAGGGGCTTCCCTCATGGATCGTTGGTAAAGAATCTGCCTGCCAATTCAGGAGACACAGCTTCCGTCCCTGGTCCAGGAAGATGCCACGTGCCATGGAGCAACTAAGTCTGTGCATCACAAATTCAGAGCCTGTGCTCTAGAGTCTGAGTGCCCCAACTACTGAGCCCACATGCTGCAACCGCTAAAGTCTGTGCTCCACAATGAGAGAAGCCACCACAGTGAGAAAATCATACACTGCAATCATACACTGCTGCCGCTCGCCGCAAGCAGAGAGATGCCCGCATAGCGACAAAGACCCAGCACAGCCAAAAATAAATAAATATTTTTTTTAAAAGACAATAGCATATGAATAATCCTCAAATTGCAAAGTTGAGACTTTGGTCAAATTCGATGCCTGGCACCTATTAGTCACTGAGAGAATATTTGCTGAATGAAGACCAGGTCATTTATTACAGCTGTGTGCCCCCTGTGCTGTTTGGACGCATGCTCTATGACATGGAAATGAGGAATCAATTTGTCCTGGTATTGCTGGCTTTCTGGCATAGAGTAGTTTAATGAACTGTGAGTATAAGCACTGAAACAGCTTGGGTTGTGTTATTATTAGGGACTCCAGGTACGTCCTAAAACAAGTGTATGGTCTCTTAGAGTGGGCTTGATTCATTAATCATTGAATCCACTGAAAAACAAAGAGATCCTTTCATGAAGTATCTATCTATTACCATCATACTGATCATTTTCTTATTCCTCAGCTAGGTAGGTCATTTTTGTCCTTTTTGCTCAGGGCCAAACAGTAGTTTCCATCACAGATTCCATGTCTTGCTTTTGTTACCCTAAATTGCTAGATTTTATGTCCTCCTTTCTTTCCATGTCTTGAGCTAGCTTTTCTCCTGTCAGGGATGCCAGATGCCTTTTTCACTAAGGACATTTTCTTAAAAAACAAACCAGACCAAAACAGACATAAATCCTTGATAAACAGGCCTCCAAACACAGCTAAGTAAAGGTGGTATACACAGAATATTTTCTTTTGCCTCTCTCCAGCTATGTGGACTACATGCAAACTCCTCTGTGGCAGATATTATATTTCTGTGCCTTAGTATTTAGCATAGGGTCCAGTACAGAGTAGAAAATAAATAGTTGTGGAGAAAATAATCTCTTTCTTAAGAAACCACCACAATGAGAAGCCCTTGCATCACAAGTCAGAGTAGCCCCTGCTGGCCCCAACTAGAGGAAGCCCATGCGCACCAGTGAAGACTCAGCACAGTCAAAAATAAATAAAGAGTGAATATTGTTTTAAATATATCTCAGGACTGGACTTGGACACAGGGATAATTCAGTACTTTGCTACTCAAAGTATAATCTATAGGCCAGCAGCACTGACAATAGCTTGGAGCTTGTTAGCACTGCCCCGATTTGAACCAATTAAATCACAACCTTCATTTTCACGAGGCTGAGTCGATTCATTTGAGAACCACTGACCTTGTCCAATGCTTATGAACCTTAGCTGAAAACTGAATTTTCTAAAGAACTTTAAATATATAAATACACACACACACATATGTTTTATATATATATATATATATACACACATATATATATTGCTATCAGGATCCCATGGATAGAAATTCTGATGTATTTGGTCTGGGGATGTTGCTTGTAAATTAAGATTTTTAAAAGTTCCCCATGTCACTCAACTGATAAGCCAAGGCTGAGAACCATTGATCTGGTCCAGTTTTCTCATGTAAATATAGATAGTTCTCTACTGAGGTCACATGCCACAATGACAAAAGCCCACACACCTAGAGCCCGTGCTCCGCAACAACAGAAGCCAAGAAGCCATCACAGTGAGAAGCCCGGGCACCACAACTAGAGGGGAGCTGCTCGCTGCAACTAGAGAAAGCCCACGCAGGGCAATGAAGACACCCTAGCAATTTTTGACACCATAGCAATTTTTGACACCAGCACAATCAAAAATAAATATTTAAAAATATATATTAGATAGTTCTTTAAAACTGGATTGACACATCTAGATATTCAGTAGCACTTTATAGAGAATAGTGACTGAGCAACCTTTAATCTACTACTGCTTTCTAAATCTCTTCCCTCTTACATTCTTCTTAAAATTATCAATCTATTTCTGTATCATAGAATATCCAAGGTGCATAGGAGCCCCTAGTAATCATTCTATGATGTTACTTACCACTCAGAGCAGATGAGTAGAAGGCAGACTCAAGCTGAAGGGATCAGATTCTATCTTCTTAGGAGTCTGAACTGGGGACCAGGAGCAGGACTGATGGCCTTGGCTGCTGGCTGGTCCTCTCACAGGTAAAGCCAGGATCACTGGGGCTACACAGTCTACCCTGGGAATCTGGAGCAGAGAAGGGCTGTAAGGAAACAGAACAATAAATCAAGTACATGACGAGAAGTAGGAACAGTGAAGGGGAAAGAGTCAATTTTTAGGTTTACTTATGGCTTCCAGTTCTTGTTTCCAGACCCTTCCCTAGCTAAGCTCAGTTGCAATTCCATCCCATTATTTCATAAAACATTACTATTTATAATTTACCACAAACATTTTTCCTTAAGTCAGCTCAAGTTGGGTTTAGCCTTGGCAAGCACAAAAAGTCCTAACTAATTCAGTCATCTTATTTCCCTGCTTAATTCTGATCAGCACTTTAGCACACATGTGACATCAGTGCAACCCATAGTTAAGGGCTGAGCTTCGAGGCCTTCCAACTCAAAACAGGGATAAGGAATATCCATATGTGACGGCAATTCTCTTTTTCAGTGAGGGATTATTAAAAAAAAAAAAATCCATAAGGTTGAGGCTCTGAGTTAGGCCTTTCCAAAAATAGCTACTGTTTAATCCTCTCAACATTATCGCCATGATACAGAAAACAGAACCTGGGTTTCACAGTGGTTGACGGAGTTTCCTGTGGTTGAACATCTAGAAAGGGGACATTGTTTGGATTCACGTCAGTCTTTCGGACTTTAAACCCATGCCTGGGGACCAGCAGGGATGGGTGGCNTAGCTACTGTTTAATCCTCTCAACATTATCGCCATGATACAGAAAACAGAACCTGGGTTTCACAGTGGTTGACGGAGTTTCCTGTGGTTGAACATCTAGAAAGGGGACATTGTTTGGATTCACGTCAGTCTTTCGGACTTTAAACCCATGCCTGGGGACCAGCAGGGATGGGTGGCAGGGAAGTGTGGCAGGTAATAAAGCTGAGGGAGGGAGGGAGGTGAGGGATGAACAGCCTGGTTTGTCATCAATAAGGGATCTGATAATGGAACAGATTAACCAGAGCGCCTCAAATATCTCCCCCTTCTTCTCTTGAATGAGGTAATGACTTTGGAGTGTCCAGGGGTCACCCTCCCTGAAGACTGCATATGTTCTTCTACCTCACGACAGGGGACTATATGGTGTCTTACAGACCGTGGCCTCAATAACCCTTGTCTGAAACCATCTGCAGGCTGCAACCATGAAACACACCTTTCTGGTGTGTGCTTTCTAACTCATCCTAGGACATATTTGAAGAGCAGCCTGCACCAAAACACTCTTTGTCCCTTAAAACTACCGACTGCAACTGTCCCCTGCCATTCCCATCCATGCCTACCTTTCATCTACCATTTGGGTAAAAACCAAAAGGCTGTGAGTTTCTCCACTGTTCCCATTGAATCAGACTTTCTAATTGACTGGAATAGTAGACTTTCTAGTCTAGCAGTGGAAGCTAAAGGAATGTCCACTAGCCTTTCACTGAGGATTGGAGTCTCTGTGGAAGGAAATGGCTATGATCACTCTACTCTAAGAAGAATTTTGTGACTTCTACCCAGCCGATTGGTGTTGCTGGCAAGGTCAGGATACATCTGAGGCTTATTTTAATATTTATATTCCAACCTCGTGATAAGAAGTATAAGAAAGCAAACCATCTTGATTGTATGAATTCTATTAGGAATGTATATCCAGTTCAGTTGCTCAGTCATGTCCGACTCTGCGACTCCATAGACTGCACCACACAAGGCCTCCCTGTCCATCACCAACTCCTGGAGTCCACCCAAACCCATGTCCATTGAGTCGGTGATGCCATCCAACCATCTCATCCTCTGTCGTCCCCTTCTCCTCCTGCCTTCAATCTTTCCCAGAATCAGAGTCTTTTCCAATGAGCTGGCTCTTTGCATCAGGTGGCCGAAGTATTGGAGTTTCACTTTCAGCATCAGTCCTTCCAATGAATATTCAGGACTCATTTCCTTCAGGATTGACTGGTTTGATCTCCTGGCATTTCAAGGGATTCTCAAGAGTCTTCTCCAATACCACAGTTCAAAAGCATCAGTTCTTCAGTGCTCAGCTTTCTTTATAGTCCTACTCTCACATACATACGTGAGTACTGGAAAAACCATAGCTTGGACTAGACAGATCTTTGTCAGTGAAGTAATGTCTCTGCTTTTTAATATGCTGTTGAGGTTGGTCATAACTTTTCTTCCAAGAAGCAAGCGTCTTTTAATTTCATGCTGCAGTCACCATTTGCAGTGATTTTAAATCCCAAGAAAAGAAAGTCTGTCACTGTTTCCATTGTTTCCCCATCTATTTGCCATGAAGTGATGGGACTGGATGCCATGATCTTAGATTTCTGAATGTTGAGTTTTAAGCTAACTTTTTCACTCTTCTCCTTCACTTTAATCAAGAGGCTTTTTAGTTCTTCACCTTCTGCCATAAGGGTGAAGCACAAGCTGGAATCAAGATTGCCGAGAGAAATACTGGTAACCTCAGATATGCAGATGACACCACCCTTATGGTAGGAATGTATACTGCTGTTGCTGCTAAGTCGCTTCAGTTGTGTCCGACTCTGTGCAACCCCATGGACGGAAGCCCACCAAGCTCCCCCATCCCTGGGATTCTCCAGGCAAGAACACTGGAGTGGGTTGCCATTTCCTTCTCCAATGCATGAAAGTGAAAAGTGAAAATGAAGTCACTCAGTCATGTCCGACTCTTCATGACCCCATGGACTGCAGCCTACCAGGCTCCTCCGTCCATGGGATTTCAGGCAAGAGTATGGGAGTGGGGTGCCATTGCCTTCTCCGGTTCTTAACATGCAGAACCATGCAAATATTTTAATTCACTTAATTCTCATAACTATCATGAGCCCCATTTTATAGAAGAGGAAGATGAAGCAAAGAGAGGTTATCCTGTTCAAAATCAGAGCTGGAAAGTGGTAGAGCTGGGATTAGTGCCATCTGAGAAACTGTTAAATATGCAAATTCCCCACCTCAGTGGCTGAATCAGAATCTCTGAGAATGGGTCCCAGCAACCTGTGATGGAACAAGGTTTCCAGACATCAGGTCAGAGATGCCCTGCTCTAAGCCATTTTGCTTCCCCAGGCACACTATTTCTAAAGGAAACACAAAACTCTATTAGCTGTTGAGAGACTGTGCTTAGAAGAGGGGGTGGGGAAGATAGTCACTTTAACTTTGTTACACATTGAACTCCTCAGATTGTCTAGACTTACCTATATTGTATTACTTCCATTTTGATTGGTTTTAAAGGTCAAATGAACTCACTGGGAAGGAGGATTACGGGCCATTTTTATATGTTTGGTGTTTTCTCTCTACTTCTCTTTATTAAGACAATAAGAAAACAAAGTTAACCTATATATGCTTTAAAAAAATTTTTTTTATGAAGTCCCCCTTGGAGACATCCCAGGGAAGATGCCAGGAGAGCTCTCCCACCGGAGATTTGAATCTTGCATCTGCCTCGGGGAAAGCATCTCCTGGCAAAACAAATGATTCTTTCACCACCTGAGGAGATGCCCTCCACCCCTTAAATTGGTCGCATCCATCACCGTCAGCCCAGACGTGGTTGCTGTTCAATCCTGAGCTCCGGAGTGATAATTGGCATAATTTCCCCGAGATAATGTGGAGGTTAATGACCTACAGGAAGCTTCAGGCCATCTACTTTCATTTTCAGCTCAGGCAACTGGGCTTTGATGAGAGTAGGGGGAAATCTACCTCAAACAAGAATGAAGAGGTCACAGGAGAATGTGGGTGCAGAGTGGAGACCAGAGTGGGAGAGAGGGGTCCTCCCAGCCCATCCCCGATGACACTGCTCTGGACGGAAGCCCCCTCCTCCTCTTAGCTTTGTGGGAGAGTCTCCATCCAGGAGGCGGTGCGGTGCACCCCAGCATATTGCAACCCTGTACTAGGCTTAGTATTGTTGTTATTTGCTCATTAAGTCATATCTGACTCTTTGTGACTCCATGGACTATAGCCTGCCAGGCTCCTCTGTCCATGGGATTTTCCAGGCAAGTACACTGGAGTGGGTTGCCATTTCCTTCTCCAGGAGATCTTTCCAACCCAGGAATTGAACCCGTGTCTCCTGTGCTGGCAGGTGGACTCTACCATTGAGCCATCAGGGAGGCCCTAGTATTTTTTAGGACTGATCAAAAAATTAAAAAATTAAAATGAAATATCTAGAAGATGATCTACCTTCTTAGAATTTCTGAAGCACATGAGAATGTTTAAGGCTCTGTGAAATTCAGCAGTCAGGAAGTAGGTTTAGTGTTGATTAAGCTAGAGTAGTAATCTAGCCTAGATCATCCAGGCTAAGTTCACTTTGGAAACTTGTTTTAAATTTTTTAAGTTCACCTTCTGGTTGCTTCTAAGAGAGTCAGAGGGTTCTATTGCATTCACTGCAGTATAACCTGGGAAATTCTAATACAAACAAAAGTAAGGTCTCTAGACTAGACTGTTAAAACCATGAATACATTCATTTATTTAAAAATCAACAGGCTGTGTGTGCCCTGCAGGTAGGTATTGGGGCTGGGAACCCAGAGGTGAAAGCAATACTGTATCTACCCTGAAAGCCTTGACAGTCTAGAAGGGGGAGGGGGGTATAAACCAACAGGAAGGACGCCAGAGAGAAGGCTGTGGGAGAGGCAAGTGCCTCCAGCTACGAGAGCACAGGGCGGAGCTTCTGCCGCAGGAACTAAGGACAGGAACTGGGAGCTCAGTAAGGGGGCCGCGGGGAGTCCCCAGGGAACAGGAGCTAAGCGTGGGCTTTCCCCTCAGATGACCAGGCTCCGTCATTTATCAGCTCTGTACTTTTAGGCACTGTATTTATCCTTCTGAACTCAGGTTTCTTTAACTGGAAATGGATCAGCAAGAACACGGAGCTTATAGGTCTGGCCCAAGGACTGAACACACATTACTCACTTAACATGATGCTCTGGGGTAGAGGAGAAGGTTTCGAGTGCAAAGGTAGATTCCTCAGGTCAAGTACTGAGGAGGCACGGGTGGCTGACAGTGGCTGTGCAGGGGGGCAAGGGACCGCTAACGAGTGTCTGATGAGTGCCCGGACAACGGGGAGGGGAGAGAGAAGCGGGCATACAGCAGGGTCCTTTGCCCCTTTTTACTTTTGGGGGTAATGTGTATGAATATAGGGCTTCCACGGAGTGTATGAATATAATTGACTTTCCACCAAACCAGGGTAAAGTTGAATAAAGTGCAAAATGAAAGTTCTCAGTCACATAGTCATTAATTCGACTCTTTGCAACCCTATGGACTGTAGCCCGCCAGGCTCCTCTGTCTATGGATTCTCCAGGCAGGAATACTGGCATGGGTAGCAATCCCCTTCTCCAGGGGATCTTCCTGACCCAGGGGCTGAACCCAGGTCACCTGCACTGCATGTAGATTGTTAGGTTGAACAGTGTCTCCTAAAAAGGTGTGTCCCAGGAGTGGGAAGTGGGGCTTAGGAAGCATCACTATGGACAAAGCTAGTGGAAGTGATGGAATTCCAGCTGGGCTATTTCAAATCCTAAAAGATGATGCTATGAAAGTGCTGCACTCAATATGCCAGCAAATCTGGAAAACTCAGCAGTAGCCACAGGACTGGAAAAGGTCTGTTCAATTCCAAAGAAAGCTCAAACTACTGCACAGTTGCACTCTTCTCACATGCTTGCAAAGTAATGTTCAAAATTCTCCAAACTAGACTTCAAAACTGTATGAGCTGAGAAATTCCAGATGTTCAAGCTGGATTTAGAAGAGGCAGAAAAACCAGAGATCAAATGGCCAACATCCACTGGATCATAGAGAATTCCAGAAAACCATCTACTTCTGTCTCATTGACTCTGCTAAAGCCTTTGATTGTGCAGAACACAACAAAGAGTGGAAAATTCTGAAAGAGATGAGAATACCAAACCACCTTACCTGCCTCCTTAGAAACCTATATGCAGGTCAAGAAGCAACAGTTAGAACTAGACATGGAACAATGGACTGGTTCTATATTAGGAAAGGAGTACATTGNTACCCTGAAAGCCTTGACAGTCTAGAAGGGGGAGGGGGGTATAAACCAACAGGAAGGACGCCAGAGAGAAGGCTGTGGGAGAGGCAAGTGCCTCCAGCTACGAGAGCACAGGGCGGAGCTTCTGCCGCAGGAACTAAGGACAGGAACTGGGAGCTCAGTAAGGGGGCCGCGGGGAGTCCCCAGGGAACAGGAGCTAAGCGTGGGCTTTCCCCTCAGATGACCAGGCTCCGTCATTTATCAGCTCTGTACTTTTAGGCACTGTATTTATCCTTCTGAACTCAGGTTTCTTTAACTGGAAATGGATCAGCAAGAACACGGAGCTTATAGGTCTGGCCCAAGGACTGAACACACATTACTCACTTAACATGATGCTCTGGGGTAGAGGAGAAGGTTTCGAGTGCAAAGGTAGATTCCTCAGGTCAAGTACTGAGGAGGCACGGGTGGCTGACAGTGGCTGTGCAGGGGGGCAAGGGACCGCTAACGAGTGTCTGATGAGTGCCCGGACAACGGGGAGGGGAGAGAGAAGCGGGCATACAGCAGGGTCCTTTGCCCCTTTTTACTTTTGGGGGTAATGTGTATGAATATAGGGCTTCCACGGAGTGTATGAATATAATTGACTTTCCACCAAACCAGGGTAAAGTTGAATAAAGTGCAAAATGAAAGTTCTCAGTCACATAGTCATTAATTCGACTCTTTGCAACCCTATGGACTGTAGCCCGCCAGGCTCCTCTGTCTATGGATTCTCCAGGCAGGAATACTGGCATGGGTAGCAATCCCCTTCTCCAGGGGATCTTCCTGACCCAGGGGCTGAACCCAGGTCACCTGCACTGCATGTAGATTGTTAGGTTGAACAGTGTCTCCTAAAAAGGTGTGTCCCAGGAGTGGGAAGTGGGGCTTAGGAAGCATCACTATGGACAAAGCTAGTGGAAGTGATGGAATTCCAGCTGGGCTATTTCAAATCCTAAAAGATGATGCTATGAAAGTGCTGCACTCAATATGCCAGCAAATCTGGAAAACTCAGCAGTAGCCACAGGACTGGAAAAGGTCTGTTCAATTCCAAAGAAAGCTCAAACTACTGCACAGTTGCACTCTTCTCACATGCTTGCAAAGTAATGTTCAAAATTCTCCAAACTAGACTTCAAAACTGTATGAGCTGAGAAATTCCAGATGTTCAAGCTGGATTTAGAAGAGGCAGAAAAACCAGAGATCAAATGGCCAACATCCACTGGATCATAGAGAATTCCAGAAAACCATCTACTTCTGTCTCATTGACTCTGCTAAAGCCTTTGATTGTGCAGAACACAACAAAGAGTGGAAAATTCTGAAAGAGATGAGAATACCAAACCACCTTACCTGCCTCCTTAGAAACCTATATGCAGGTCAAGAAGCAACAGTTAGAACTAGACATGGAACAATGGACTGGTTCTATATTAGGAAAGGAGTACATTGAGGCTGTATATTGTCACCCTGCCTATTTAACTTATATGCAGAGTACATCATGCAAAATGCCAGGCTGGATGAAGCACAAGCTGGAATCAAGATTACAGGGAGAACTATCAATAACCTCAGATATGCAGATGACACCACCCTTATGGCAGAAAGCGAAGAGGAACTAAATAGCCTTTTGATGAAAGTGAAAGAGGGGAGTGAAAATGTTGGCTTAAAACACAACATTCAAAAAACTAAGATCATGGCATCTGGTCCCATCACTTCATGGCAAATAAATGGGGAAACAATGAAAATAGTGACAGACTTTCTTTTCTTGGGCTCCAAAATCACTGCAGATGGTGACTGCAGCCATGAAATTAAAAGACATTTGCTCCTTGGAAGAAAAGATATGACCAACCTAGACAGCATACTAAAAAGCAGAGATAGTACTTCACTGACAAAGGTCAGTCTAGTCCAAGCTATGGTTTTTCCAGTAGTCATGTATAGATGTGAGAACTGGACTACAAAGAAAGCTGAGGGCTGAAGAATTGATGCTTTTGAAGTGTGGTGTTGGAGAAGACTCTTGAGAGTCCCTTGGACTGCAAGGAGATCCAACCAGTCAATCCTAAAGGAAATCAGTCCTGAATATTCATTCGAATATTGGAGATGAACCTCCAATACTTTGGCCACCTGATGCAAAGAACTGACTCATTAGCAAAGACCCTGATACTGGGAAAGAGTGAAGGCGGGAGGAGAAGGGGACGACAGAGGATAAGATGGTTGGATGCCATCACTGACTCGATGGACATGAGTTTGGGCAAGCCCTGAGAGTTGGTGATGGACAGGGAGGCCTGATATGCTGCAGTCCATGGGGTCGCAGAGTTAGATAGAACTGAGTGACTGAACTGAACTGAGTTTGAACCCCAGAACCTGTGAAGGTAACATTATTCAGAAATAGGGCCTTTGCAGTTGAAGTAACTAATTAAGATGAAGTCATTAAGTCAGGCTCTAAGTCCAGTGTCTGGTACAGGAAGAGAAGAAAAACAGACACCTTGGGAAGGAGGCTGTGCGAAGACAAGAGGCAGAGATCAGAGAGGCGGGCAGCTGTGAGCCAAGAACACTCAAGACTCTGCCACCAGCAGAAGCCACCAGAGAATCAGGGAACTGACTTCTCCTCAGGCCTTCTAGAGGGGACCAGCCCTACCAACACCTTGATTTTGGACTCCTGGCTTCCTCAACTGTACTCAACTCCATTTCTGTTGTTTTAAATCACTCAGTTTGTAGTGCTTTGTTCAGCAGCCCTAGGAAATAACTTTACAGGGTTTCTCAACTTCGACACTGTTGACATTTGGGGTGGAACACAGTCTGCTGGGAGGCGGGGGCTGCTGTTCTGTGCAGGTTGTTGGACAGCACCCCAGCCTCTGTCCACTGAATGCCGGTAGCACCACCATGGCATGACAAATGAGAATGTCTCAAAATATTGCCAATATATCCTGGGAAGGGGGAGCTTGAAGGACACATCTCCTCTGAGAACCGCGGCTTGCTTGCTCACTCGTTTATTTGTCCGTACATTCATGGATGCATTCACTTATATTGATAATTTTCTATAATATTTACATAGAAATGAGTATGGACCAGGTTTTCTCTTCAGGCTCTGGGAATGCAATGGAAACAACAGTCTTTCTGTTCATGAAGCTTACAGTGGAGTGGGGAACAGAGTCTAATCGAATAATCCACAAACCCTTACAAACTGGGACAAATACCCCAAATCAAGTGACCATGGTTCTAGACAAAGGAGCCTGCCTTAGATGGTGGGCCCAGGGGGTTTGATGGAGGTCTGAGAAATGAAAGGTTGCCTAGGCACAGATGACAGGGCAGATGAGATTCTCAGGTAGTGCGAAGGCCTCGGGGTGGAAAGGAGCATGAGGAAAAGGGCAGGAAGATGGTGGCTGAGGGAAGTGGAGGGCAGGGCCCAGGATCTGGCCTGTATCCCAGAATCAGATCTGGTTACAGGGCAGAAGGAAAGAAATGCCCCAGCAACAGACAGAAAAGCCCCCTGGGAACTCCGTCATTCATCTCCAAGGTGATTCTGAGGCAACTGGCCATTGATTCCCAACCCCCCGCCCCAACAAAGCGGGGCCCTTTCTGCCGTGTGGCTGGAATCCCCCATGTCTGTATGGGGCACGGGTAGGCGCAGTTTCTGGGAAGGGCTGTCTGGCTTTTTACGGTTTAATGAAGAGATGTGCAGGGGCCATCAAGCCAGGTAATAAAAAATACTCAGAAATCTATGTTTATGCCCTGTAGCTCTTTGGCAAAAATGGCATATTGTCCTACAAGATGGATGCAGCCAGCTCCTTCCAGGGAGCACCATTTTCCCCAGAAGGCCCTTTGGAGACAGATGTGCTGCCTGGTGGCCCAGAGCTGAGCTCTGGGGAAGAGCCCTGCTCAGCAGGCACTGGATCTGGAGCAAGCTGCACCCTCGTTCCTGCCTCCCCCATCTCCACTGCCTGCATTCTGCACTGCTGTATGGACACAAGTCTGACCCCAAGGCTCCTGGGAAGAGGACCTTCGCATGAAACACTGATGCCCATCCTCTGGGTCTGCAGCTCATGAGGAAGGAACCCCCACTCCTTGGATTCTTACCTTTCTTTTCTGTAAAATGGCGTGAACAATCTCTGCCCTGGATTTGCCAAACCTCTGCTCTAGGTCAGAGAAGAGTCCCGTGTATGAACTACTCTAGAAATCATGACATGCTTCACAATACAGGAGGCCACAGGCCCTGGTGTATGTGTGGACCTGGCACCCATAGTCCATATAGATTCAGGGTTAAAGCTTAATTTCCTCAGCTACCAGCTTTGAGACTCATCTATAAAAAGGGAATAATCATGCTATCATAAGAATGTGTCCGAAGGAGTAAATATTTAAACATGGAGGCCTCCTAGCACATTCCTGACTCAGTGCCTAGCTGCAGTTACTAACTGTGGACTTTGGGAAGTTGTAAAGGATGAGATGGGCTTCCCAGGTGGCCCCGTGATAAAGAGTCTGCCTGCCAATGCAGGAGATGTGGGTTCAGTCCTTGAGTTGGGAAGATCCCCTGGAGGAGGAAATGGCAACTTACTCTAGTGCTCTTGCCTGAAGAATCCCATGGACAAAGAAACCTGGTGGACTACAGTCCATGGGGTCGCAAGGAGTCGGACACAACTAAGCAAGTGAGCACACACACAAAGGATGGAAAGGAATGTAGACTAAGCTCCTGGAGGCTGTGGAACTGGTGTCCAGGGCCACATACCCTGAGGGCCTCTGACAGCCACCTGGCAGGCTCCTGGCTTGAAGCCCCTGCAGCCTCTTCCATCCCCAGCACACACAGCAGCATCCCCCACCTGGCCCATGTGCCTTCCCCATGACGCCTCTCATACCTGCCCCATCCTCTTCCTCCCTCCCTTGCTGCCTCTCACAAAGGCTGTGCCGTGGAGCGGGCCTCCTCCCCTCCATTCAGGGGACTTGCTCACCGCTGGCCCCCTGGGCAGAATCTCCCCATCCCTACCAGCGGAGGTCAGCTCCTGCATTTCTCTGCTCCCTGAGGATGCTGTCTGCCCTTTCTCACAGTTTCTTACCATGTCCTTCTTAACCCTTCTTAACCCTTCTGTGTGGTACAGCCTCCCCAGAACCATCTCCATTTACCTGTCCACCTGCCTAGACTGTGAGCTGGTGGGGGCTGGGTCTGAGCGGGTTCTTGCCATATCCCTCTCAGGGTCTCTCCTCGTTTCTCCCTTCCTCAAAGATCATCTCATCATCTCGGCACCCTTACCTGCCAAGAGCTGTGCTGGGGATAGATTCAGAGGTGAGCCTGGCTGTCAGCCCTGCCCTCATGGAGCTCACATCCCCTTATGTTTGGGTGGCGGGGAGTGGTGGTGGTGGGGAGTTACTATAGGAAAAGATGAGATATTATCAGGTCACTACAGGCTCCATGCTGAAAAATAAAAGCAGAATAATCATGTAGGGCCTTCCCTTGGTGGTCTAGTGGCTAAGACTCTGAGTTCCCAATATAGGGGGCCCAGATTCAATCCCTGGTCAGGGAACTAGATCTCCCATGCTGCAACTAAGATCCAGTGCAGTCTAATAAACAAGTCTTTAAAAAAAGAAAAAAAAAAAAAAAAGAATAAGCCTGCAGAGAGTATCATGAGAAGCTACTTTAGAAAAGGGAAACCAGGGCCCACCCAGTGTGTTGGGGACTTGGCAGGGTGTCCCGGATGGGCTGTCCAATCTCTTTTCAAATCCCAGACTCTGCCCCTGGCCCAGCAAGTCAATCCAAGGCAACCTGTGCCTCTTCAGCAAGAGTGTTAGTTTCCTGTGTGTTAGTCACTCAGTGGTGTCTGACTGTTTGTGACCCCATGGACTGTAGCCTGCCAGGCTCCTCTGTCCATGGAATTCTCTGAGTGGCTTGCAATTTCCTTCTCAGGGGTTCTTCCTGACCCAGGGATCAACCCTAGGTCTCCTGCATTGCAGGCAGATTCTTTATCTGCTGAGCCACCAGGGAAGCCCTTTGTTTCCTGCTGCTACTACTAAGTCGCTTCAGTCGTGTCCGACTCTGTGCGACCCCATAGGTGGCAGCCCGCCAGGGTCCCCTGTCCCTGGGATTCTCCAGGCAAGAACACTGGAGTGGGTTGCCATTTCCGTCTCCATTTGTTTCCTAGCCTGCTGTAATAATTTCTACCATCTTCATGGCTCAAAACAAGACTAGATAACAAAGGTCTGACATGCCCTGATCCTGGAGCTATTCCACTGGGACCTGGGCCAGCCCAGTAGTTCAGTCGCTCAGTCATGTATGCCTCTTTGAATCTGAAGCTCACCAGGCTTCCCTGTCCATAGCCAACTCCTGGAGCTTGCTCAAACTCATGTCCATCGAGTCAGTGATGGTATACAATCATCTCATCCTGTCGTCCCCTTCTCCTCCCGCCTTCAATCTTTTCCCGCATCAGGGTCTTTTCCAAATGAGTCCGTTCATCGTATGAAGTGGCCAAAGTATTGGAGTTTCAATTTCAGCATCAGTCCTTCCAATGAATATTCAGGACTCATTTCCTTGAGGATGGACTGGTTGGATCTCCTTGCAGTCCAAGGGACTCTCAAGAGTCTTCTCCAACACCACAGTTCAAAAGCATCAATTCTTTGGCGCTCAGCTTTCTTTATGGTCCAAGTCTCACATCCATACATGACTACTGGAAAAACCATAGCCTTGACTAGACGAACCTTTGTCGCCAAAGTAATGTCTCTGCTTTTTAATATGCTGTCTAGGTTAGTAATAGCTTTTCTTCCAAGGAGCAAGCATCTTTTAATTTCATGGCTGCAGTCACCATCTGCAGTGATTTTGGAGCCCAGGAAAATAAATTCTATCACTGTTTCCATTGTTTTCTCATTTATTTGCCATGAAGTGATGGGACCAGATGCCATGATCTTAGTGTTTTGAAATGTTGAGTTTTAAGCCTGCTTTTTCACTCTCCTTTCACTTTCATCAAGTGGTTCTTCAGTTCCTCTTCACTTTCTGCCATAAGGGTGTTGTCATCTGCTTTTCAAGTTCTTGTTATTTCTCTCGGCATCTTGATTCCAGCTTGTGCTTAATCCAGCCTGGCATTTTGCATGATGTACTCTGCATATAAGTTAAATAAGCAGGGTGACAATATACAGCCTTGACATACTCCTTTCCCAATCTGGAACCAGTTCATTGTTCCATGTCCCATTCTAACTATTGCTTCTTGATCTGCATGCAAGTTTCTCAGGAGGCAGGTAAGGTGATCTGGTATTCCCATCTCTTGAAGAATTTTCCACCATTTGTGGTGATCTATATAGTCAAAGGCTTTGGCATAGTCAATAAAGCAGATGTTTTTCTGGAACTCTCTTGCTTTTTCTATGATCCAGTGGATGTTGACAATTTGATCTCTGGTTCTTCTGCCTTTTCTAAATCCAGCTTGAACATATGGAAGTTCACACTTCACGTATTGTTGAAGCCTGGTTTGGAGAATTTTGAGCATTACTTTGCTAGCATGTGAGATAAATGCAATTGTGTAGTTGTTTGAACATTCTTTGGCACTGCCCTTCTTTGTAATTGGAATGAAAACTGACCTTTTCCAGTCCTGTGGCCACTGCTGAGTTTTCCAAATTTGCTGGCATTTTGAGTGCAGCATTTTAACAGCATCATCCTTTAGGGTTTAAAATACCTCAACTGGCATTCCATCACCTCTGCTAGCTTTGTTTGTAGTGATGCTTCCTAAGGCCAATTTGACTTTACATTCCAGGATGTCTGGCTCTAGATGGGTGATCACACCATCATGGTTATCTGGGTCATGAAGATCTTTTTTGTACAGTTCTTCTGTGTATTCTTGCCATCTCTTCTGAGTATCTTCTGCTTCTGTTAGGTCCACACCATTTCTGTCCTTTATTGAGCCCATCTTTGCATGAAGTGTTTCCTTGGTATCTCTAATTTTCTTGAAGAGATCTCTAGTCTTTNACCATCATGGTTATCTGGGTCATGAAGATCTTTTTTGTACAGTTCTTCTGTGTATTCTTGCCATCTCTTCTGAGTATCTTCTGCTTCTGTTAGGTCCATACCATTTCTGTCCTTTATTGAGCCCATCTTTGCATGAAGTGTTTCCTTGGTATCTCTAATTTTCTTGAAGAGATCTCTAGTCTTTCCCATTATATTGCTTTCATCTATTTATTTGCATTGATCATTAGGAAGGCTTTCTTATCTCTCCTTGCTATTCTTTGAAACGGTGCATTCAGATGGATATATCTTTCCTTTTCTCCTTTGCTTTCACAATGATTTCACAAGCTAAAGGAGAGAAATGGCTCATCTTTCAGAATTTATGTTAAATTTTATTCTTGATTTACATTTGCTCTTGATGCTAATTTTAAACGAAATGCATCCGCTTTAAAAATTTTGGCATTTAGTCTGAAGTTAGAATGAGAAATATGGCGAGTAATTTGTNGCTTAATTCTAAGTGAAAGGCTGCTGTAAATCTGTGCATGGACGCAGGAATCCTCTGGGTGAATGGATACCAACTTTGGGGCTGGTTCTTCTCCTCACCGGCTGTAAGGTACTAAACGGTGACCCCCAAACATACATTAATATCCTAACCCCAGAACCTGTGAACACAACCTTATTTGGGATGAGGTCTTCATGAATGTCACTAAAGACTTCCAAATGAGATCATCGTGGATTACCCAGATGGGCCCTGAATCCAATGGCAGGTGTTCTCATGAGACATTTCTAAACGATGGAAGGGGAGAGGACAACTGCCTCCCAGTTCTAGAGGCCAGCAGGCTGAAGTGTAGGTACTGGCAGAGCTGGGCCCCTCCAAAGGCTCTGGGGGAGGGTCCTCTCTTGCTTCTCTAGGCTTCTGGTGACTCCAGGTGCTCCTTAGGTTGTGGCTGCAGCCCCGTAGCCTCCGTCTCCATTTTTCACGTGGTCTCCCCCTTTGTGTCTGTGTGCTCTCCCCTCCTGTCTTACAGAAATGTCTCATGAGAGCTCTTGCCATTGGATTCAGGGCCCATCTGGATTAGTCAGGATAATCTCATTTGGAAATCCTTATTGACATTCACAAAGACCTGTTCCCAAATAAGGTTGTGTTCACAGGTTCTGGCTGGTGGCTCAGGTGGTAAAGAATCTGCCTGCAATGCAGGAGACCTGAGTTCAACCCCTGGGTTGGGAAGATCCCTGGAAAAGGGAATGGCAACCCACTCCAGTATTCTTGCCTGGAAAAATCCCATGGACAGAGAAGCCTGGTGGGCTACAGTCCATGGGGTCACAAAGATTCGGACACGACTGAGTGACTTTCACTCATAGGTTNAAAGAATCTGCCTGCAATGCAGGAGACCTGAGTTCAACCCCTGGGTTGGGAAGATCCCTGGAAAAGGGAATGGCAACCCACTCCAGTATTTTTGCCTGGAAAAATCCCATGGACAGAGAAGCCTGGTGGGCTACAGTCCATGGGGTCACAAAGATTCGGACACGACTGAGTGACTTTCACTCATAGGTTCTGATGGACAGAGAAGCCTGGTGGGCTACAGTCCATGGGGTCACAAAGATTCGGACACAACTGAGTGACTTTCACTCATAGGTTCTTGGGTTAGAGTTAGGTATCCTTGGGGATGATCATTTAGTACCTTATAGCAGGTGAACGGAAGAACCAGTCTCAAAATTGGTATCCATTCACCCAGACGATTCCTGCTTCTGTGGATGAATTTAAAGCAGTCTTTTACTTTGAATTAAATTTATTTCTGGTTTTCTTTTACAGCATTTGAAACTTTAGTGTCAGACCATGTGGGTTTCCTTATTAGGCACGTCACTTTCTCCTCCTCCTCCTCCTCCGAAGCCTTGTTCAGCTCCTCCCTCCCACTCCCCAGACACACCCACCAGTGTGCTCAGACTTAAAAAGCCAACAGACTTGGAGGGGTGGCTGACCGGCCTGGGACCAGGCCTTTGTCAACTCCCACTGGATCTGGGTTCACACAGGATTTAGGGAGAGAGGATGAAATGATTCCCAGCTGGAAAAACAACCCTGTCTGCTGGGCTGGGCCAGATCACAGAGAAAGAACTGGAGTCTCAGGGCGAGTTCTGCTTTTGTTTTATTTTCCATTTTAACTCAAACTCCTTATTGTTTCTGTTACCGAAACTCAGACACACACACAGACACACTGCAAGCAAGGTCAGCTGAGTATGAAATAAGTAGAAAACATAAAATGAAACGAAACATCTTTTTCCCTTTTCCTTTTGCCAAATTCCACCTTTCTAACTCTCTCCAGAGATGCATTTTCTTCAGAAGAGAAGCACGTCCCCTCAAGGATATGCACTGGTGTATGCCCAGCTAGAGTCTGTTTCTATTTTTACATTTTATATATGCACTTATTTATAGGTAGATACTTTTCATTATGGAAAAGGGCTATCCTCTCACAGCTCTGCACTTGGCTCTTCCTCCTTGTGGTTTGCCTTGGACAGCTTTCCTTATTGGGTTATGTGGATTTATCTCAGTTTTAACAGCTGCAAAGTACTCCATTCAATGGACGTACCATCGAATACTCCAATGGGCTACTGACCCAAGTTACCAAGAGCTTAGCCTCTGACTCAGCCTGGTGCCTGCTCACTGTAGCGGTGCATAGAACAAATACACGTATCAATAATATGATATATAAAATAACATTTACTCACGAAATACTGGGTTGGCCAAAAAGTTGTTTGGATTTCTCTCTAACATCTTATGGAAAAACCCAAGTGAAATATTTGGCCCACCCAATATTATAATATTACAGCATATATTATTTTATATATACCTTGAATAATTATATATTAATATAACATATCATAGGGCTTCCCAAGTGGCTCTAGTGGTAAAGAACCCATCTGCCCGTGCAGGAGATGCATGCAGGTTTGATCCCTGGGTTGGGAAGATCCCCTGGAGGAGGGCATGGCAACCCACTCCAGTATNAGCATATATTATTTTATATATACCTTGAATAATTATATATTAATATAACATATCATAGGGCTTCCCAAGTGGCTCTAGTGGTAAAGAACCCATCTGCCCGTGCAGGAGATGCATGCAGGTTTGATCCCTGGGTTGGGAAGACCCCCTGGAGGAGGGCATGGCAACCCACTCCAGTATGCTTGCCTGGAGACTCCCATGGACAGAGGAGCCTGGCGGGCTACAGTCCATAGGTTCGTAAAGACCCAGACACAATTGAATAGACTTAGCATGCATACACAATATATATCATAATTATATCATAAATTACATATCATTTAATCATCACAATTATAGGTGATTGTTATCCTTACTCTAGAGACCAGGGCCTGAAATTTTCATCTCCGACATGAAGCTTGGTTAACTAAGGCTGAAGGAGTTAGGAGCTTTAGGCAAAGTCCAGGGGACCGAGGTTCCAAATGCTTTATTCTTTCTGTTGTGCCGCATTCCCCACTGTTGTACTTTCTTTTGACGTCTGGCACAAGCCCCACCCCTTGATTTCCTTCCTGCTCTTTCCGAGTCAGTTTACAGTCCCTAAAGCCCAGCGGGAATGCAGACGGGCTTGTGTCTGAGCAGGGGCAGCAGGAAGGACCCTGTTTGGAGCCTGGCTGGCTCCTCGATGGACTGTGAACCTACGCCCTCCAAGGCCCATGTGTATCTGCATTACTTCCTCTGTAGTCTTCTCCAGGGATCACACTCGACAGGAAAGAAAAATAAACTTGGCCTGGAGTCAGCCCATCCTGATTCTTGGGTGGGCCTGAGAGCTGTGGGGTCAAGTCACTTTGCTCAGGGCCCCAGTGACAACACCCTGCTCTTTGAAGTGGGCCCAGGAGAAGGGTGTGCTGGGTGAGCGCAATGGCTGCAGCAGCTGCCAAGCTGCTTAAGCCCCAGGCTGGCCTATGGTGGCCTCACCGTCAAATTAAGTCACATTCTGCAATGTTACTGACTCACTCTGAGATAATGCTGGCTTTGGAACCGGTAACCTTCTAGCCTGAGACTTTGTGCTCCTGGGAAAGCCCTGAGCTCTTTGAGCCTCTGTTTCAATCGTCACTAATGTCCTCATGGTTGGGTTGCTGGTGAGCAACTGGGAATGAGAGACAAGAGGTTTTTAGCGCAGAGCTTCTCAAGTCCCTCTGCTGTGAATTCAGTGCACCTGGGGGGCGGGGCGGGGCGGTGGTGGCTTGCAAAGCCCAATGCTCAGGCCACACTAGATCAATTAAGTCAGGCTACCTGGGCTGGGCCCCAGGAACCAGAGCTTAAAAAACAACCACCCACCCACCCACCCAGAGCTTCCAAGTGTAGCCGCTTCTGAGAACCAGAGAGCAACTGGCAGGGCCCA
>SJYA01002795.1:358736-509807 GCA_006410615.1 Neotragus moschatus | reverse complement strand
GTGGGGGGGGGGGTAAGGGGTGTGTGTGGGGGCAGGGACTGTGCCATCCTCACGTGAGACTCAGAGCCCAGTGGACTCCAGGCCCCACTAAATCTGTGTGGACTCACCCCTGAAAGTCAACTTTCCTTGGTTGCTTAATTTGGAGCCAGTGCATTAAGATACTGAAACTAATCATAAACATGGGCAAGGCTATAAGGACTCATGGCCAGCCACCCCACTGAGAAAAATTACCCAGACCACCAAGTCCTCGAAGAACATCTTGGTTACACCTGAGTTGGCCACCATGGTCCACCCAGTCGATGCTGCCCCCCATCAACAGCCCCCCCCCCTCCATTCCAGTGTCCACCAGGCCTTCACAAGGCTTTCTCCAACTACGGCCCACTGGCACACACCCACGTCAGGGCTGACCCAGCCAACTGGGCTTAACACAGGCCCTCGAGGCAGCCATTTGCTCACTCACACATGAAAATCCTTCTCTAAGGCTTTCTCAGAGTTTGCTGCCTGGAGTTGCTCTGTTTCTCTGCTTTTCAAGAAGCAAAGACCAGGAAAGGAAGCTGAGTGGCGTTCTCTGTGATTTACGGTACCCCTCTCAGTTTTGTTCTGGATACCCATGAACCCACGAATCCCACCCAAAGGCACACAGACACCTACCTGGACGGAGC
This sequence comes from Neotragus moschatus, assembly GCA_006410615.1. Taxonomy (NCBI): domain Eukaryota; kingdom Metazoa; phylum Chordata; class Mammalia; order Artiodactyla; family Bovidae; genus Neotragus; species Neotragus moschatus. Next base: position 509,145 of record SJYA01002795.1, on the reverse strand, counting down.
ACCCGAGGCGAGTCCATAAACTGAGCAGCTTAGAGGAAGGCGATGACCCACGGACTGACTACCCACTGAGGAGCTCCTGACTTGTCTTGAACCATCTGGACTTACTTCAACCTGTGTGAAGACTTTGCTTAAAGGCCCAGAACCTGTTTTGTCTTCCTCTTTGCAAGTTCTTTTCCCCAAAGTGTGGTACAGAACCTTGTTCCCTGGGATGTTCATAGAGGGAGAAAAACGTCCTGTTGTCAGGAGAGCATGTTAATTACAAGATACCAAATTTATCTTTCACACAGTCAAAATGCACATCAGTCTCTTAAAGGTGCCGAGAAATCCCGCAGTTAAAAAAGATGCTGAAAAATAATCCTTAACATCATTTATGCCAAGATTTCCCAGAATTATTTGATGAAGGAATGCTTTTTTTTTTTTCCTCTCTCCTTCCAACTCTCTTTCCAGTCTAACTCACTAGCAGACCACAGAAACAATGCTCTTCAGAGAAAACCTCAGGAAATGCTATCCTAAAAGAAAGAGTCCTTCATTCAATGGACGGATGGAGTAATGAGCTCCTAGCAATTCCCTTTCAACAGGTACACGTACCTCCTCTCCTAAGCCAGCGATCTCCACCTCTGCAGAGGCTCTGCTCCTGCCTAAAGCCCCAGAAACCTAACCTGACCAGAAGGAGTTTCCCAGGGCTGGTGTCAAATGTTTTCAAGTGACCACCATTAGTCAGGGCAGGAAGCCTCGGGATTCGGATCCACGTGTTTCTTCTGCCAATGCAGTGAGTGCTCATGGGATTAATGTGATGTGTGTGAGTGGTGGTGAGAAAAGTTGGTGCTTCAGTAGGCCTGGAGAATTCAGACTATTTGATTTAGGGCTCAAGCGCCCAGGTGCAGGCATTGTTTATATTGGTGATGATTGACTGGAGACTCATCCCAGGATGCTCAGGGGTCTCTGTGATGTGAGAAAAACCAGGCAGGGTTGGAATGTCTCTCTGGTGCCAGGTCCCTCAGAAAGCTGTGACTCCATGCTCCCCCAGGTTACCGATGGGGGACCCAAGGCTCAGGGAGGAGGGGTAACAGGCCAAGGTCACATCACTTGAAAATGACACACTTGAAGCATCTGCTGGTTCTGGGTTGGGTCCCATTGTGACTGCCAGCTGCCAGAACCCCACATGACTGCCACTCCTCCTCCCCATGGGCGCTGAAGCTGGGATGCAAAGCTATGCATATCTTATAAAAAATAACAACAATAATAGTCTGTGTGTGTGTGGGTGTGGGTGTGGGTGTGGGTGCGCGTGCACACGTGTGGGCATGCAGAAGCCTGTTTCTGCAGGCATCTAACAAATATTTGCAACTATGTGCCAGAGACTGGGGACATGAGAAAGAACAAGGCAGGCAGCCCTCTTGTCATGAAGGAGAAGCACCTGGGTTTAATGATGAAAGACAAACCACTGCGTTGGAAATCCACAGTGACTCTGGCTCAAAATGAGCAAAATGATGTGTGGAATTAAACAGGAAAATCCTTCCCCTTGCTTCTGTCACATTCTTACAGGTCACATCAACCTCAGCTGCCTTAAGGGAAAGATTCCAGCAGAAGAGAATGAGAAAAAGAAAAGAATCTCCTAAGAATCAAAACTAATTTACAACTTCTGCCAGACACCCCGAGAGGGACTTTAACAAATCCGGTGACTATTGGGTAAAAGTGGGAGGTGTGGTTTTCACAAGTGCACATGTCAGTCACAAACACACACACATAAACACATACACACTCAGCCAGCATGATGCATGCTCCAGGCAGTCCCCAATTTTCAATACAGACCGTCCTCTTTAACACTTCATCAACTCAACAATCCACTGTTAATATGCCCATTTCACAAATCAGGAAAACGGAGGCTCAGTAACTTAGCTCAGGCCAGACTCTAACCTACAGCAGCCTCACTCTTGGTTCCATTGCTATAAGGGACACCAGCAAACTTCATAAGCCACAAAGAAGGCAGGGGCAAACTTGGCAACCTGGTGGCTGCAGGGTCGGGAAGCCTGGCTTCCATTCTCCTCTTCCCTTCAGCCCTGTGCCTCCCAGGGCATCTCAGCCTCTCAAGTCAGAGAGCTAATTCGAGAAAGTGGGGTTGAGTGCGAAAACGCCAAAACCAAAGCCACTCCCAGACTGTGGGATGCTTCCCTTTTGTCCTTCTCTTTCTCTCCAGCCAAGGCGCCCCATCCTTGAGAAAGGTTTTACTTTCTTTGGCTGGAGAGCGACGTCTTCGGGAAGTCAACAATCCCGAGACGAGGGAGACAGCCAGGCAGAGGAAGACAAACAAAACTGACACCGAGCAAAAATGCAAAGGTATTCAAAATGCGAGCTCTAATGTGCCGTCCCCTGCCTGAAGCCTGCCAGACACAGGGCTTTGAGAAAGAAAGAAAGAAAACAATCTGATTTGTACTGAAAGGGGCCAAAAATAACCTTGCATTCTCCTGCAGAAGAAAACAGAAAACTCGGCGGTTTCCTCCTATTTGGATGTTCCTCTTCTTGGGTTGCGGTCAGCAGGGTGAACCTCTTGGCTCAAGACCTGCCAGGAGACAACAGGCCAAGACATTCAGGCAGGAGGGGGACAATGGGAATCCAGCTGAGAAGGGGGCTCCTAGAGTCTGATTTAAAGCCCTGGTTTCTCTAGGGGCAAGTGCGGCTGGAGAAGGAGGTGGGGGGAAAAGGCCTTCATTTGCATATGTTAATTTAAAGCTATTTTTAATCAGTAATAGGCCTGTTTTTTCAGCCTTCCAAAAAAATATTCCAGTGTGTCCCTACTTTCCATCCCTATTTCCTCTGTACCGCTTCTGATTTGTTTTGATCGAAGCCTAATCCCTAGGCTCTGTTGCTTCCAGGCTATTCCTTTCTGCCCCACATTTTCTAAACTACAACTCTGATGTCCATCCTTGCTTAAAAGCTTCCAGTGATGCCCCATCAACCACAGAAAGCCATCTGTATCAGGCCTCAAGCTTATTTTATCCCTGTCTCCACTAACCTCCGCCAGCTCCCTGAGTAGTCCTTGCTTTCCCGACTCTTGCTTCCCTAGGTCAGTAAATCTCATTCACTCCTCCTTCCTGAGTCCTTGCCTTTTGTCTGTCCTTTACAGCAGAACTCCTGTCTCTCCTCCTCTAGCCCCAAGTGGTTCCTTTTCTCCAAAGGAAGAACTCTTTTCACAAATGTTCTTTCAGTGGGTTGTTGCATTTGCCCTAAAAACAAAGTGCAATTTTCCCCAAATGGGGACGGCTTCCCTGGTGGCTCAGTAAAGAATCCACCTGCCAATGCAGGAGAACTTGGGGTCAATTTCTGAGTCAGGAAAATCCTCTGGAGAAGGAAATAGCAACCCACTCCAGTATTCTTGCCTGGAAAAATCCCATGGACAGAGGAGCCTGGCAGGCTACAATCCATGGGGTCATGAAGAGTAGGACATGACTTAGTGACTAAACAACAGCTGATAAGGAACCAGGGCCCAGAGAGGAGAGAGAACATGCCCAAGGTCACATAGCTCATAAGTGATGAACTTGACACACCCTCAACTTCTGGGCTGGATCCTGTGGTGATTGGCAGCTGCCAAAACCACATGTGAGGCCCCTGACATTATTCCTGAAACCTCTAAATTGCACCATTGCTTCTGAAATAATTAAACAGCGATTCCAGGTGTTTCTGCTGCTGGAGAGAGAACTGATGTTGCTTTGGACTTTTTTGGCCTCTGGTTTCTCCACAATGCAGAGAAGCTATTTTTAGCTCAGAAATCAAGCAGGGTATGATTATCCCTGCCAATTTTTTTTTTTTTTTAAGTGCATACCCCACTGCCAAACACACTGGAGAACTCTGAGCAAGCCAAAGAGAACACAAATGCAGACATGGAAAACCCAGGACAGAGCAAGGGGACCCATGATGAGCAGGTCCAGGGATTATGCGAGGGCTGTTGAAGGGCTGTTGGAATGTTTTGATGGATGAAGACTCTGTCAGTGATGGTGAGAACAGAGACCCAAGGTTGGGAGTGCTAAAGTTAGAAATGAGTGTCTCCAGTGCTGAGACTCCCTGAGCCCCCCCCCCCCCACACACCTTGCAGGCTTGAACTTGCAGAGGAGGGGCCACTGCTCTAGACACTCCCCCAGGCTCATGGATAGTGAGTCTTGCCAGCTCCCTTGAGAAAGCACTGGCCCTAAGCACTCTCTCCCCCAGACTCACGGCCTATCCAGAGACCTGGTGAAGGGGTCAGCCTCCTTTCAGAGAGACGTGGGCTGACTTGGTCCTTCCCAGCAGTCCTCAGGAGTGAATTGCTGAAATAGAGAGTCCAGAACCTTGGCGATCTGTGTTAGAAACTGGACCTTCCCTAAGACCAGGTGGTTCTGGTCAATGAGCTATGATGCAGATATACTGAAAAGCTTTCTCGTAAGAGACCCATGGAGGGAGGCAAAAGCTCCTTTCTGCCTGTTTCAAATGCCTGGGACTGCAGCAACCATCCAGGCACAAGCTGACCCCTGGGGATGGTGGAGTGGAGGCTGGGAAGAGCTTAGGTCACAGAGGATGTTATGAGTCCCTAATTATTCAACTCTGAACACCCTCCTTCCATATTTACCATTTCTGTGGCTTTGGGCATACCAACTAAGTCTCATTTGCTTTTTTTTCTTTTTTGTAAAGTAAGGATAAAAACCCCATCTCATAGTGGAGATTGATGAAATATGAATTAATTCATCTGATATGCTTAGCAGAAGGCTTTACACTAAAAAATGATGATGATAGTAATAATACCATAGTTAATAGTAACAATAATGCTTCTGGGGCTGCCGTTTATCCTGGGGAGAGTGTACTCATCCCCTGAAAGTGAAAGTCACTTAGTCATGTCTGACTCTTTGCGACCCCTTACAATCCATGGAATTCTCCAGGCCAGAATACTGGAGTGGGTAGCCTTTCCTCTTCTCCAGGGGATCTTCCCAACCCAGGGATCAAACCCAGGTCTCCCACATTACAGGTGGATTCTTTACCAGCTGAGCCACCAGGGAAGCCCAAGGAAATTGGAGTGCGTAGAGAATCCCAGGGACAGGGAGCCTGGTGGATTGCCGTCTAAGGGGTCGCACAGAGTCGGACACAACTGAAGCAACTTAGCAGCAGCAGCAGCAGCCTATCCCTTCTCCAGTAGATCTTCCTAACCCAGGAATCGAACCGGGGTCTCCTGAATTGTAGGCGGATTCTTTACCAACTGAGCCATCAGGGAAGCCCCAGTCATCATCACCTACCATATCCCTACTCTGAATATTCTGATTTTCTTAGTGCACTTTGACACTATGTTAGGATTTTGCTTGTCTGTAGTTTTGTCCTTTAAAGTTTTAACAATGATCCCCGGAATACATCTATGTCCTTTTTTTTTTTTTTTCCTAGTGAATTGTACCATAGATATGTCTCTGGGGTAAGATCAAGTTAGGTCTTTCTCCTGTGAGCTGTTGCTGGGCTGCATTCTGCTTCCTCGGTGGGTTTGTGAGCAGAGCCAGGACTGGGCGTCAGTGGTCCAGCCCGGGCTGGGCTGCACTGGACGCTGTGACTGATGGTGACCCCTCACCCTCTGCCCATGCCACTTTAACCAGACACACTGATGCTCAGCCGTAATGACCATGAGATATGGGTCCCCAGAAGACGGTCCAGGACAGCTCCCCTTCAGAGGTGTCTCCAGCTCCCCCAGCGGTAGCTCAGCCAGGGAGGGTTCCAGCCGTTCCTCTCTTCTGCGTGCTCTAGAGCATCTCACGGCGACCGGCAAGCTTTTCAACGTGGCCCGGAAGGTGAGACGCAACAGAATGCTGTGGTTGTGGAGAAGGCTCTGGAGACAGACTCTCTGGGTCTGAATTCACCCATTCATGTTTGCTGATCTTAAGTGAGTTATGTGACCTCCTGGGTCCTTTCTTTGGCACTTGCACTTTTAAAATGAGGCTGTCAGACTCTGGGGCTTCGAGATTTGAAACTGCTGGAAACATCTATTTCTTATGAGGCATGGATTAATTTATTTATTTTCCCATAAAGAGGTTTCTCCTAGGGTGAAGGTTCTTAGCGTTTGAATAAAACAAGTTCTCAATTTTTTTTAAAAGTAATATTCAATTGTTTTCATTTCTGGATGAAAAGGCCCCAAATTTTACACAGTAAAATTTCACATCAATCTTTTATTTCTACCAGATAGCTCAAGGTTATGATGTTCTCTTGTCTCTGAAAGAAAACAAGGCCAAAGCAGAATACATGAATCGGGCTCAGCTTTCCCCTTGCAGGAGCGGGAGGGGCAGACGGATGCTGCAGCCCCTTTCCTGTTGTTCACAATTCATTACTGTAGAGATTTATAAAGGCCTTTTCAGAAGTGCTTCTCAAAGCCTACTGGAACAGAAACTCCGTACACCATAGTTAAACCTACTAAATTGCTGTTACAAGGGGAGAGACGTGTTGGGTTTGAGGAACTAAATGTGACCAGTGATATGATCCTCCAAGACACAAGACTCTGTCTTTGGCAGGGGCTGATGGGCACCATCCTGAACTCCTGGGGTTCAGAAGACCGGCAGGGAACCCAAGATTCTTTTTGATGGCTCCCCCTTTCAGGAGTCTTTCAGTTGGAACCCCTCTACTCCTGCCTCCATTCCCCTTGCTAAATTGCTGAATGTGCTTCTCAACCCTCATTAACAATTCTTTCTAGGCTGTTCCCTCCATGTTTTACTTATTCTAGAAATCAACCCTTGACCAGGTCAGGAGCCCCTCCTCTGTGCCCCCACTATGCTGTACTCGATCTGCTGGTCACTGCTGGAATCACCCATTGGTTTGTCTGAATCCTTCATTAGCCTGGGAGCTCCAAGCAAAGGAGGTCTCACCTCCTTGGCTTCCCACTGCATGTCCAGCACCCAGTGCAAGGCCCAGCATTCTGAAAAGTGCAAGTGTTGGTCTCCCAGTCAAGTCTGACTCTTTGTGACCCCATGGAGTGTAGCCCTCCAGGCTCCTCTGTCCATGGAATTCTCCAGGCAAGAATACTGGAGTGGGTAGCCATTCCCTTCTCCAGGGGATCTTCCTGACCCAAGCATCGAACCCAGGTCTCCTACATTGCAGGAAGATTCTTTACTGTCTGAGTCACCAGGGTAGCCCCCGGCACTCTGTGGAAATGTTAAATAAATAGTTCTTAATGGACTTCCCTGGCAGTCCAGTGGTTAAGAATCTGCCTGCCAATGCAGGGGGCACAGATTCAAGTCCTGATCTGGGAAGATTCTACATGCTGTAGGGCAACTAAGCCTGGGTGCCACAACTACTGAAGCCTGTGTGCCTAGAGCCCACGCTCCTCAGCAAGTGAAGCCGCTGCAATGAGAAGCCCGCACCCTGCAACTAGAGAGTGGCCTTTCACTCACCGCAACTAGAGAACTCCCATGTATAGTAGTGCAGCCAAAGATAAATATTCACAGGAAACTAGCTCCTGGAAAAACAAAAAGATTTCTACTCCTCATTTTCACTGGAAAGAGTAAAAGTGAAACTTGCTCAGTCGTGTCTGACTGTGACCCCATGGACTATAGAGCCCATAGAATTCTGCAGGCCAGAATACTGGAGTGGGTAGCTTTTCCCTTCTCCAGGGGATCTTCCTGACTTGGGAATCAAACCAGGGTCTCCTGCATTTCGGGTGGATTCTTTACCAACCGAGCTATCAGGAAAGCCCCACTTTCACTGGGGTCCCATTATGAAATGGCCAGCCTTTCTTCTCCACATAGCGATTTAACTCAAATCCTATTTTCCACCAGACACACCCAGGCACCTCCACTCACCCACTTCCACCCGCTTTACCTCACACTCATCGATCAGGTCTCTGAAATCATCACTGTGCACACTACAGTGAAAGGTTTAAGACGATAATTTCTGGACTGATGTTTTCTGAGTACAAATTCAGAATTCCTCAAATACTATCTATGAGATCTTGGGCAAGTAAAATGGAAATGTTAGTACCTATCCCTCAGTATTGTTGGGAGGGTTAAATGAGGTAATATTTGTAAGGGCCTTTGCCTGACTGAATCCAAAGGTTTTTTGAAATGAAATAACCGACAACTTTAATTTGTTCACTCAATGTTCATTCTGCTACTGGGAAGAATCTGGGCTCTTGGAACTTTTCCTCAAAAGACCTGACATCTGGACCACCATCCTGGAGGCACAGAGTCTCATATTGAGACTCTGCCCACACCGCCTTAGACCTGGGGCTGGCCTGGCCTGTAATGGTGTTTGAATGTCTTTCTCCCAATTGGGAATAAGTTCTTCCAAGACAGGCTTCACAGCATTGTATCTCTGTGTCTCAACATTCCACACAATGTTTGGACCAAAGCTAGTGTCCAGTAACTGTTTGTTGAATGAATAAATGAAAACAACAGACACATAGCCCACCTAAGATTGGTACCCACTGCTCCTTGAGTGAGCTCTGAGCATCACACACCTTTCACTGTCCTAGGATGCCGGCTTTCACTCTAGGACTAGTTCACATAGCTGGCTTATTTTCTCGTAGGCATGCTTCAGGTTTCCAACCATGTACTAAACCCAAGCCCACAAAATCTGATGTTCCATCTGGGCCCTGACACTGGTTGCATCCTCTCTCCACCCACAATTTGGCAAGTATTTCTAGAAAACTAGTGTGCTGGGCTCTATGCTGGACACTATGGATATAGGTATGGGTCTTGTCCATGAACCACATCTCAAGCGTGATTGCTCTCTGAAGAATTCTGATGTTGGGTTACTGTGGATATAAGCACTGGGCTGAGACCAGATTTGAGTACATCACGCCTGCTAGGACACCAACACCCTCTGCAGGTTAGTTCTCCAACCTGGACTCAGCCCAGTGCCATCTCCATTCTGCCTCTTCTCAGCAGCCGGCAGCCAACACCCACTCGCTATGCTCTGCACTCTGGGTCTCCTGCCATCTCTCAGCAAAGAAATTCAAGTAGCGTTGCTGTCAGCTCTCCCTAACCCTGGACTTTTGTGGAAATTGGTCACCTACTAGGCTAAAGGGAGTTTCTAGATGTAAACATTCATCACTCCCCACACCATTCTAAAATAATTTCCTCTTAAATTCCAACAGTACTGTATGATGACGATACCTCCTTACCCACAAAAAATTAATATGGTCCAACTGGTTATAAATTTTGTACTCACTTCCTCCATATTTACAGGTAGTCATAAAAAATGGACAAGTCTCATGAGCTATATAGATGGGTCACTGTATAATTGCCTACAAAGAGAAAGAAAAGCATATTAAGGATATAGAAATAAAAGAATAATATATAATTCATAATATAGAGATGAAAGGTGGGTGAATATGAAGTGGCCCTTCTCTTGAAAATGTTTAATCATTTTTTTAAAATACCAACACACCTTACTATAAAGACAACATGGCTTATACAAATACAATCAGTAAAATCCTATAGTCTTTAATCAAAAGATTATGAAATTCTCAAATAGTCCCTAGGATAGGGCATTTATGAATTTGGTCTGAATATATCAGTTAAATACTAATTTCTTAATACTTTATCCATTATGTAATGAAATAATATTTGTATAATGACAATTGCGTACTCCATAAGTGTAAGTTAGATTTAATGAGACATTTATTGGCACAAATGATTAATAATAAAACTCTCCCTGTGGAAGGTAATTCATACACATGCAATATGGCCAAGAAGAAAAGTTCCTTTTAATGCTTACCTTGTGTGCCATGTCCAATTGAAATCAATTCCTTGTTAAAAAACATCAGCCTAAGACTCCAGGGCAACCGTCGTTTGGGGTGAGACAATGGACAAAGGCACCCTTTTAAACATGTTGAACTTACAGAAGATTTGTGTCAAGATTTAAACTTTATTTTGCCATAAATTGGTACTTTTTCTTCAGTAATTTATGGAAATGTCTCAGGGACCAAAAAAGCATTAAAAAAAATTTTTTTGGGGGGTGCACACTTGAAAAGTAGACAATGTGGTAATTATGTGATCATCATTTCAAAAGTGACGAGTGCAGAATTATATGATACATGTCAAGCTCTTGTCAAGTGCCAAGCACTGTGCTAGGCACTCTACTGCATAAGTTCAGAGAAAAGAAGAAAAACAGTCACTAGAAGAACATCCTGGCTGCTGTCGTGATGATCCCCAAGCAAGTAATCAGGAAAGCAATACTAGGCAGACTGGGACTTGCAGTATTTAAGGTATAGTGTGTCTAAATGACCGTGTATAGCTACTTACATTGCCCTGTTTACGTTAGGTGCATCATAAACATAGGCTTGAGTTCTAGACTAATTTCTCCTTGTGCTTCACCCTCAATTAAGTCACAAAATGCTTTAAAGTCTCAGTTTTCCTTCTCAGCAAACTTTTGACATTGAGGTGTCCCTTTTACTTCCCATACCTAAGAGAAACAAACCACATTGGTGTCCAAGGGCTGCATTCCCATTTGCCCTTTGCCGACTCCAAAGAGAAAGCACACTAGAAGATACAATTTTATCTGTGCGGTATCCTTCATACCTGCTAGAGCAACTTGTGCACAGAACACACCAATTAATATTGGGGGAATGAATGGGTGTGTCTATTGAACTCTACTTAAAATTTCCTCAATTATTTCTTTTGTTCCATAGTAAGATAAAAAGGAGAGATGTCACAATACTTGAATTCAATGTACACGTGTTAATAACAGTGTACTTAGAGCACCCAGCTGCCGTGATTTTGGTCCCTCCCGGAGAACTACTGTATCACTGAGAAACTGTCATGGGCCATACCGCCTTTCCTGAAATGAATCTATTATGCGCAGTATCATCCCTCAGCCTGTAGTTTTCAAAATTGCGATTCTGCATTGGAAAACATAGTTCTCAGGAAAAACACAATCTGGACTAACCCTGAAGTTTATTTGGTTTCTCTACGTCCAAGGTTATAGAAGATACTAAGGATGATTCAAAAGTACAAAGAAGGGACTTCCCCAGTTCTCCGGTGGTTAAGAATCTGCCTGCCGATGCAGGGGACATGGGTTTGAGCCCTGTTCTGGGAAGATTCTACATGCCATGGGATAGCTAAGCCAGTGAGCCACAACTACTGAAGCTCAGGCACTGTTGAGCCCGTTCTCCACAACAAGAGAAACCACCACAGTGAGAAGCCTGCGTACTGTAACTAGAGTAGCCCCAACTTGCTGCAGCTAGAGAAAACCAGCACACAGCAACAAAGACCCAGTGCAGCCAAATATAAATAAATAAATACAACCAAAAGGTGTAAGGAAGAAAGATTGAACAGAGTCATTTACCAAGAACAATTTCTGAAGGTGGAACATGAGGAGTGCTTAGTACATATCTTCTGTTCTAATTTTTGCTAAAATTTTAACCATGATTGTAGTTGGGTAGAGGGGCTATGGCTTTTGTTTATTCTGTGCATGAGTGCTAAGTCGCTTCAGTCGTGTCTGACTCTGTGCAACCCCATGGACTGTAGCCTGCCAGGCTCTTCTGTCCATGGGATTCTCCAGGCAAGAGTACTGGAGTGGGTTGTCATGCCCTCCTCCAGGGGACCTACCTGACCCAGGGATGGAACCCCATCTCCTATGTCTCCTTCATTGGCAGACGGGTTCTTTACCACTGGGTGCCACCTGGGGAGCCCCTTTGTTTATTTCACTCCACTCCAAATTTTCAGGCAGTAACATGGAATGGTTATAAATGATTTACATACATTTCCCCTAAAATGTGCAAATAACTCCAAGAGGTTTGGGAAACTCTATGTTGAGCATAGGTTCTCATCGGATTTGGGGGATGAGGATTTTCAATCCTACCTCCCGCATTTAGTAGCTGCATAACCTTGGAAGCAAATTCTTAACACCTCTGAATCTGGTTGACTTGCTGTTAAATGAAGATGATGATAATAACAATCTAAGAAGATTCCTGACCTTGGAGACTCAACTTTGTTCTTAAGAAAGAGAAAATCACATCAGTTCCAACTCTAAAGTAGAGCCTTTCTAAGACACAGATATCAAGGACACACTATCACTTGTATCTCAAAATCACCTCTTCCGGGGCTTTCGGGATGCACACACAGAGTGTAGACTGTCTCTTATACACATCTAGATGTGTATAAGAGACAGCCTTTCACTGTCCTAGGATGCCGGCTTTCACTCTAGGACTAGTTCACATAGCTGGCTTATTTTCTCGTAGGCATGCTTCAGGTTTCCAACCATGTACTAAACCCAAGCCCACAAAATCTGATGTTCCATCTGGGCCCTGACACTGGTTGCATCCTCTCTCCACCCACAATTTGGCAAGTATTTCTAGAAAACTAGTGTGCTGGGCTCTATGCTGGACACTATGGATATAGGTATGGGTCTTGTCCATGAACCACATCTCAAGCGTGATTGCTCTCTGAAGAATTCTGATGTTGGGTTACTGTGGATATAAGCACTGGGCTGAGACCAGATNTACGAATACATTTCTGTGACTCAAATTCCAGATCAATGTGTCCAGCAGACTTTTCATTGTCAACTGAAAAGCAGAAAAGATGATCTTGCCCAGAAAAGGAAGCGCAGAGCACGTTTCCATAACCGCAGGGAAGGCGTCTGTGCCACCTTCTCACGCCCTCATCCCCAGACCCCTGATCCTCTCAAACGCGCCTTGAACAGTATGGGAGAAAAGGCTAGGTCTTCACAAACTCTTGTTATCTTTTCTGCCTGGGAACACAGCAGGACCACGGCTCTCAGGCTCCCTTGCATTTCAGTGGAGCGTGGAACTGAGTTATGACTGATGGCATGCGAGCAGAAACAGTAGACTTCCCTGGGGGGCCAGGCCCACCTCCCATGCAACCTGCAAGGCTTGTCCCCACCTCACCAGGAGGAAGGGTGCAGAGCATCCATGAGGGGTATGGAAACTTAGGAGATGACAGGACCACTAGGTTGAATAGCTGTGTGTCTCTGAATCACAGTATTGGAAGACCACCCCTCAAATGTCCAACTCCATACAACCTTAGCAGGGAATACACTTTTTGTAAATTAAGCCACTGAAATTCTGGGGTTGTTAGTTATAGCACTCAGCCTCACTGTGATACAGGAAACAAATNACCCACTCCAGTATTCCTGGGCTTCCCTGGTGGTTCAGCTGGTGAAGAATCTGCCTGCAACGTGGAGACCTGGATTTGATTCCTGGGTCGGGAAGATCCCCTGTTGAAGCCCACTCCAGTATTCTGGCCTGGAGAATTCCACAGACTGTATAGTCCATGGGGTTGCAAAAAGTCAGACACAACTGAGCAAGCAGATTCTGCTGCCTCCTCAGATACTTCTGTAAAAAGTCTTTTGGTCATGCCACACACCATGTGGGATCTCAGTTTTCCGACCAGGGGACCCACACTCCCTGCATTGGCAGCACTGAGTCTTAACCATCTGACCACCCAGGAAGCCCCAGCACGTAGTTCCTGAGTGCTCGGCATGCGCTAGGTCCTAGCGGGCACAGGATTAGAAGAGGATGGGTGGCCAGATGAACACTAGAGTCTGGAGGACACAGGACACAGAGGCTCCCATGTCCCAGCCAGGGCTTTCAGGGGACCCTGTAGATTAGAGGGACCATCCGCCTTCTCCTCACGCTCTGCAGTCTATGTAAGGGCCAGCAGGGGATACTGAGTCAGAGACCTATTTTGAACCTCATCTCTGTTGCTTACCATCAGTGTGACCTATTTGTCCTAACTGAAGTCTCACTAATCTCTACAAAATGGGAATCTTGACAGTTCCTGCCTGACAATGTGTTTGAGGGGAGGCCAAGCAGAAGAGGCTGCCTGACCTTGTAGATGGTGTGTAGTCACTGCCATACAGGAGGAGCGGGGACTGGATCCCCGCTTAGCAGACCCACATTCTCCCGGCATCCACAGCCTCTCCATATTCTCACTGTAACCACTGTGGAGATGCTAGACAAACTCATGCCTCAGCCCCTGGATCCTAAGATCCTTAAATGCTCCAGGTCTGCTCGAGCCTGCATCTTGGCCAGGGGTGGCTCCAGGCTGTCACCACCAGCTGCTGTGGACTAAGCATGTGTTCCCCACACTGGTTCCTCCTGCACCCCGGGTAGAGGCCCAGCTCCAGGCAGGCAGACTCTCGCATCCCACTGTGCTGAGAACACAGGGATGTCTTTCTTGTGCTCCCTCGGGCCTTTCTTCTGAAGCTTTGATGCCTCTGAGCATCTGAGATGGCTCGGTCCAGCTGCCCATGTGGAAGCTAGGCTCTGTGGCTCTGAAGGAGGTTTTCCGGGCGGCAGCCTTATAAGTCTGGGAGCACCTGATTTTCTGCCGAGAATTTCAGGTCAGATAGTTTGATGGGTGCTTTCCAGATTCATCCCCAAATGACTGAGATGATGAAAATGGTAACTGTGTCTCTTGTTCCTCTCTCCCATCCCCTCACAGTGCCTGGAGCCCAAAGATTCCTTCCAAAGCCTGTTCTGCCCCTCAAAGTCTCCTTGCTAAACCCCAGCTCAAGCTGCCCAGAGGGAGGCACCAGAGTAGCATTTCCTCGGACAATCACGTGACAGATGACGTCCCAGGAATAACAGAGCTATGGCAACAAAAGCCAGAGCCTTGGGGACTTGTTCTTTGGAAGAAGTTGGCAGTGGGAAGGCGTGAGAAGGTAAAAGCTGATACCAAATATATATATATATATTTTTTTTTCAAGTAAGTCTATACAGAGGTCTTGAAGAATTTTAGATATCTGAGGTTCTCTTCTCTTCCATCGGGCTTCCCTGATGGCTCAAATGATAAAGAATCTGCCTGCAATAAGAGGGACTTGGGTTTGATCCCTGGGTTGGGAAGATCCCCTGGAAAAGGACATGGCAACCCACTCCAGGATTCCTTCCTGGGAAATATCATGGAAAGAGGAGCCTGGTGGGCTACAGTCCATGGGTTCGCAAAGAGTCAGACACAACTGAGCGACTAACACTTTCACTTTTCTCTTCCATCAGAAGTAAAATTTCAGCCCAGATATTTACTACTTGTGTTAGCTGATTTCTCTGTTCTCCTGTTTCTTCACCTGAAAACAAGGAATCATATTTTAGCTTTTGGTATGAAGGGCTATTAGGGGAAATTAAATTTAAAAAAAAATTCAAAACATTTGACACATGGTGGATGCTTCATAAACATAGTTTATTTTGTATTGCTTTATCTTTTGCTTGAATTTAGAATGTGTGCAGATCTGTTTTGACTGTTCATTTGTTTATTCATCAAATATTAACCTTTCACCTCCAAGGTTCTAAGCCACAAGCTGAGAACAAGGGGTAGAAAAACATGATCCTTGCCTGGGGCCCCAGGTCTATTGCTCACTTGAGCCTCTGGTTATGATGAAAAGTCTCAGGTGTCAGGCAGAGTTCAGAGATTCTATTTCCTCTGGTAGCTTTATGACTTTTGGGCTGTTCCCCTCCAAATTGCACTCAGTTTTTAACTTCATTAACTTCCTGTTCTGTCACAACAGTTGAACAAGAATTTATCCATGAGCAGTATTCAAATCAGCTTTTAATGAGCTATTTAATTAAAGGCTAATTGAGGTGAATTCATTAAAGATTTCTAAATTATGCTTATCAGGGTAGCTATGTTTTAAGATAAGTTTTAAATATTTGTTTTATATTGCATTGTTTGATCATAAAAGTATGTATAAAATTACTTTTTAAAATTACTAATTAGAATGTGGGTACATTTGTCTCCCTTAATACTTGAGTGGGGCAGTTAGCAAATCAGTTTAATATATGTGCAGGGTTGGGCTGAGGCAATAAGAGATTACTAGCGATTACAGCTGAGGCTGTGTTTGGTCCATGAAGAATGCTCAAGACTCTTGAGAAGAGGTGTTATTGGACTGTCTTTGATCTGGTCTTCCAACTGCAGTGTAAATCATAACTGCTTAGATGCAGGGTTCTCACCAAGCCCTGATGACTCCTGGGTTTCAAGTTGACTCTGTAGAGAATGGGACTACATCTTTCTTATACGCAGTACCACTTGCCAAATGAATACGTGAAACAAGTTACGGCCTCCCCAAACACACCAGGGCAGCAATAACCTTTAGAATCTCATTCGCAGGGGCTGAAAGTCTAACTCAACCAACGTGCACTGAACATCTCCTCTGTGCTAGCTATGGCCCCAGATACCAACATACAGATGAATCACGGTCCATGGTTCAGTGAGAGGGATACACATGTCAGCAGACAGGTATACTCCACTGTGATATGTCTGTGCTTTGAGACCAGGGAAAAGCCTCAGGAGAGAAGGACAGTGTGCTAGCCTGACTCAGGACTTCCCATGAGGGATAAGACGAATTCTTGATGGACAAGTAAATGCTGCCCCAGCAAAGAAGTGGAGACGGTCATCATTGGCACAGCAAATCCAACTAAGTGGAAGAGTCTGATGAGGAGATAGGAACGGGACAGAGGGTTAGCCAGGAAGTCAGGTGATGGACAGAGCATGAAATGTGGGGTAGGAATTTGACGGTTGAACTTTAAGTTGTGCAACATGAAAGCATGAAAGTGAAAGTCACTCGGTCACGTCCAGCTCTCTACCACCCAACCGACTGTGCCTCTCTCCCTAGGATTCTCTAGGCAAGAATACTGGAGTGGGTTGCCGTTCCCTTCTCCAGGGGATCTTCCCAACCCAGGGATCTAACCCAGGTCTCCTGCATCAAAGGCAGATTCTTCACTGTCTGAACCACTCTCTCTATGCATAAGGGTGTAGAGCCTTTGAAAATCTGTCCCCTCACCCCTCCGCCACACACACTGAAGGCTTTAAGAAAGGAAAGGGCAAGCACAGACTACAATTTATAGCCCCTGGGGCAGTGTTATAATGTCAGGGCAAGAGAAGAAGACTCAAGGCAGGTTTTATAGTTTCAGTGGCGATTTTTGCATTCTTTAGGCGAGAGGGTAGATAGCTAGTGGGTTGTAAACAGATTAAGGAAGGAAAATCCAAGAAAAAACTAAGACATAAATATCCTGAGGCTGTGTAATTTGCATGGAGAAAGAGAATGGTCTTAGCTGAGCTGCTTGAAAAAAGTACCAGAGACCGGGTGGCTTATGAACAACAGATATTTATCTCTTACAGGTCTGGAAGCTGGAAGTCTGAGATCAGGGTGCCAGCAGGGTTGTGTTCCTGGGTTGAGGGTGGGGAGCTGCTTTGGGTTTGCAGGCTGCAGACTTCTCATCTTCTCCCACGAGGGTGGGAGAGCTTTCTGAGGTCTCTTTTATAAGAACACTAGTTTCATTATGAAGGCTCTACCCTGACAAATAATTGTGTCCCAAAGGCACCACCTCTAATACCATCACACTGGAGGTTAGGATTTCAGTATATGAAATTTAAGGCCAGAGGTGGGGCAGGGATCTCTTTGGTGGTCCAGTGGCTAAGACACTTCCAATGCAGGGGGCCTGGGTTCGATGCCTGGTCAGGGAACTAGATCCCACATACCGCAACTAAGAGTTCACGTGCTGCAATTAAACATCGCCAGTACTGCAAAGAAAATGGAAGACCTGGCACAGCCTAAATAAGTAAATACATATTAAAACAAAAAAAAAAGAAATGCAAAGGGACACAAATATTCGTCTCTAACAAGAGGAGAAAGGAGAACGGGAGGAAGTACCCGGATTTAGGTCTTAGGCATCAGAGTGGTGGTTCCAGGAGCCAAGACAGAGGCTTTCGGTCAGTACACACCTGGAACCCTGATGCCTCCATCTCATTTTAGGAGAGACAATACTCAGCTTCAGGAAGACAGACAACCAGGCTGGTGGAGGATCTGAACCTGTTGCAGTGTGCAGCTGCTAAAGGAAATAGGACTGCTGAATAAGGAGCCTCAAACTGGTGGGTGGCTGTCCCAGGAAAGAAAGGGGCAAGCCATGTGCCTAAGGGGAGGACGACCTTATTTTCTTGTTTACATGGACACTAACGGGAGAGTGAGTCAACAGTGGAACGGAGCAGAGTGCTATTGAGTGGGAACCTCCTTCTTCTAGGGAGGCCACAAGGAATCTGGATGGAGTGAGGGGTGGCTGGCGACACTAAGGCCCTATCCAGGGCTGCAACTGAACGGCTCCCTGAATCCCTGACTGGACTAATCAATCAATCATTTGGCCCTCTCTTGCAAAGACTAGCTCCCTCATCCTGAGTGTGCACATGTGAGGTGAATGAAGAAAACTCCCACTATAAATACTGTGGAAAATGGTCCTCAGCTAATATCACAAACACCATTGAGTAAGACCACTTACTTTTTAAAAAGTTATTTTGCAACTTACATTGTAAAAGCATACCCAAAGACGGGGTGGTCGAAGAAGCAGAAAAGCTGACATGAATCAGAAACGCCAATCCCAGGGTCCCTAGGAAGGTTCAGCAAGGTGAACCCAAGTAGGCCCTTTCCTTGCACGCTTCTTCCTGACACAGTGCATGTGGACTCCCTGGTGTGTGCCAGGCCAGGGAGAACAGAGTAGGGGAGAACAGAGCGTTTATCCCCTGGCACACAGATTAAGAGGCTCCCTTACACAAACTTACCAGCAGTTTAGAGAAGTCTCTCACCTACATGGGGCAGACAAGAAAGGTAAGTGCCATTCTATTGATGTTAGGGCAAAACCGGGGTTTTCACCGTGGTTAGGGGAGTGGATTGGCTCATTCATTGGTTTCATAAACACGCATTCAGTCACTCACTCTGCTGCTCATTCAGAACTGGCTTTCCCAGTTCCATCTTGATGCTCTCTCCTCTCCTCTGGACCTCACTTCCACTGTCCTCTCCTGCTTGGGCAGCCACCATAACTCCTAGCTGATCTCCCCACATTTATTTTTGCCACCCCATGAGCTCTTCTGCACCCTTCTCTCAAAGTGATAGCTTTGAAAGCCAAGCAGCCCTGTGACTCACTAGTTTATTGCCTGCGATGACCCTTCTACACTTTGAAAGATCCCATCCAACTGGCCTTCAACAAGTGCTGTGGGCTGAACTGTGCCCCTTTTCCCCAACTCACATGTTGACGTCCTAACCCCCAGGATCTGAGGCTGTGACTGTATCTGGAAACAATGTCTTTAAAGAGACTTTAAAGAACCACCTTTAAAGAGGTGGTTAAACTACAGTGAGGTCATTTGAGGGAATTCCCTGGTGGTCTAGTGGTTAAGACTCCACACTTACACTGCCAAGGGCCTAGGTTCAATACCGGGTTGGGGAACTAATATTCCCACCTGTCATGTGGGGTGGTAAAAAAAAAACTAATAAATAAAAATATGAATAGAAAATGAGGTCATGTGAGTGGCCCTGGTCCATTATGACTGGTGTCTTTATAAGACAAGGACCTTTGGACACAGATGGATACAGAGGAAAGACCATGTGAAGACACAGAGGGAAGACAATGGCCTTGTGCAGGCCAAGGAGAGATGTGCCAGAAGAAACCAACCCTGACACGCTCATCTCAGAGGTCCAGCCTCCAGAATCCTGAGGAAATACATTCCTGCTATTGAAGCCTCCAGTCTGGGGTACTCTGTTATGCAGGCCCTGGTAAACTAACATGCAGAGAGTTTCCCAAACGTGCAGAGTTCTGGTAAAGCAGAGCCTTCTTGGTTCCAGGAGAGTTCGCTGCTCCCTCTGTGCACCTGAGTCCTTCTCAGTCCCTAGTGCCAACTGTGTGTATGTGTGCTCAGCCACTAAGTATGTCCAACTGTTTCGTGACCCCATGGACCCGCCAGGCTCCTCTGTCCATGGGTATTTTCCAGGCAAGCATACTGGAGCGGGTTGCCATAGCCTACGCCTGGGGATCTTCCCGATGCAGGAATAGAACTTGTGTCTCTTAGGTTTCCTGTACTGGCAGGCAGGTTCTTCACCATGAGCACCACCTGAGATGATACCTTTTCAGAAATGCTTTCCTGCCCATATCGAAAGCAGCTCTCTCCTCTCATTTGTCTCTCAGGTGCCTGTTCACTTCCTTTCCCCTGCTCTCCAGAATTATAAGCTAAGTCAAGCCTCCTCGACATACTGTAAGCTCTCTGAGTGCAGAAGCCACACCTCCTTTGTTTATTGCTGTGCTCCCGGGGCACAGTGGCTGGCTCCCAGCAGACCCTCAGTGGATTTGTCAAATGAATGAATGAATGCAACAGTGACTGAGCAGCTCTCACAACCCGTCCTTTATCCGACATGCAGAAGAAAGAGAGGAACACATCAGTCCTGGGAGCTCTCAGGGTGGGACATAAAATCCTACAGGTAAGACCAACATCAACCAGGTAAATAGGATAAAGTACAGTAAGGTCGGGGCTTCCCTGGCGGCTCAGTTGGTAAAGAATCTGCCGGCAATGCAGGAGACCCGGGTTCAAACCTTGGGTGGGGAAGATCCCCTGGAGAAGGGAATGGCAACCCACTCCAATACTCTTGCCTGGAGAATCCCATGACAGAAGAACCTGGAAGGCTACAGTCCATGGGGTCAAAAAGAGCTGGACACGACTGAAGCGTCTGAGCACAGCACACCATAGTAAGGCTGACATACAAGTAGCTCGCTCAGATTTTACAAACTCAGACATCTTTCTCATATGCCAGGCACTTTCTGCAGATGACTGGTGAAAGGATATCTTACTAATTTCTGGTGAGCTCCAATGGAATGAAACATCACGACTTTTAATAAGCTGCTTTTTCACTGAGAAACAATTCAGCTTCAGATTGGTAGGCTTGCACTCAGGCGCCCCCAACTCTCCTAGCAGCAAACATGCAGATTGTGTTTCCCAGGAGAGTCCCTAATGGAGGCAGCACGAGGCAAAGGATCCATCGTGCTCCAGCTGGAGCAGAGCTGAGCAGAGAGAAGGCCAGGGAGAATTTACTACCTGTAGAGGCAGATTGATTAGAAAGAACTGCCAGGCAATTTCCATTTGCATTTTTGCCCGGGTAGGATTGGGGAAAGGGAGATGGTTCTGAATGAGCACAGCCCCATCATTTTCTCCTAAAACTTGTTCCAATTTGTCTCCCTGCTCCCAGAAGTTACTACCTTGCATAATCCAGGGAGCGAGGTAATCAGCACTTTGAGTTACATCAGTTTTGCCTGTTCCCTTGATAAAACGGCAAAATTCACCTGTGAAATTTTGGAGTTCATTATGGTGTCTCTTTCTCTCCCCTTAAATCAAAGCCATTTTATCAACCTTCGGTCGAACAGGTTCCAGAAACGGCATCCTTGCTTCCTCTTGCTTTCAATTATTCAAACTCGTTTGCTGATTAAAAAAAAAAAAAAAAAACAGGCAGTATCATCTCTGGGTGAGATTTTAGCTCAGACTTTGCCAACTGCTCACCAGAGGTGGACCTGAATTCCCACCACTCATCACCAAATGGAAAACGGTTGCCCAAGGGACGGTTGTGGCACTGCAAAGACGCTACAGTGTTGGGGACGCACGTGGACACAAACTCTCACACAGGCAGACCTTAATTGAAACATAAAACAATTAGCTTTTACTACTTCTGAAATAACAGAGGGAAGCCCATTTATAGGATGACTGGGAAGAAAGAGCCATACGCTGTTTCTTTTTTAATAACATTGAGTTGTGTTCACAGTTAAGCTTATTAAAACACAAGCGCGGAACAGAGCGGGACACCAGCATGCCAGTTCATTGATGGTCTGGGAGCAGTCCCTGCTTCTTATTCTCTTCTCAAAAACAAAACAAAAGTCTTAAACTGGAGAAAATAATTCCCGTCAGTGGGGGCTTGTGTTTCAATCTGTCCCAAGGGCAGGTCATACAAGGTTGTGCACTGAGGGGCATTTGAGGTCTGCAAGAGGAGACTAAGGGTTCTGGCCACTGTGTCGGCGGGTCTAGCGGGGAGGCGGTTTACAGGTGCGTCTGCAGTTACACTGCGTGTCTGGTGGGGGGTGCCCCCACGGGGCTCCAGCCAGGGAGCCTATTTCCACGGCAACTCTGCCTCTGCCGGGTTTTCCTTTGTATTCACAGGTGCTCGTGTGAGGTACGGGGGCCCTTATTCCGCTGTGAATGGGAAGATTTCTGCTCTCTCCTGGCACATATCCACCCACAGTGTATCCAGGGGCCCCGCAGCTCCTCAGTGTGGCTTACAAAGCCCGGTAAGAAATGGCCCCAGAACCTGTCTTCCTTGCTAGCTCCCCTCACTCACAGTTCACACCGAAGCACACACACTTGCCTGTGCTGGTTCTGCACGTCTACGCCTTTGCACACAGCTCCCCCTAAACTCAGCTATATCCTTCCTCTTCTGGTACAGTCTACATTATCCGAACAGTTTCCATTTGGCTTACTCCTCCTTGGTGAAGCCCCTGACACAGTGTTTCCTCGTCTCAAATTCCTGCAGTTCTCTGCGGGTTCTGCTCTATAGCTATTATGGTTTCTGTCTTTTCACTCACCAGTGTATCTTAAGAGCAGAGGAAGTCTCAGCTCAGGCATCTGGCACATAGTAGGTGCCCAACAATATCTGCTGAATGAAGTAGAAACCAACGAGACGCACTGGTGTGCTCTGCTGTGGGGAGGAGATGCTGGTGCAGGAGAAAGGAATCTTGTGGGTAGTTTCATTGTTTTGCTCATCCAACCTGTAGAGTTCCATAGGGATATGACCACAGTGCAACAAGCAGTCTCCATTTTATTACCATTTGCCTTTTTAAAATGATATGGATAAAAATATGAATCAGATAAAAGCAGTTTTTAAGAGTTAAAGCTCCTCTTAACCAGAAACCAATGATTTTATCTTTCTAATGTCTGTCCATATGGACATATGGCTTTGTATAACTGGTCAAAAGTCACAATCAGGTATTTTGCTTTTCTCACTTTTAAAATAATTGTTTGAGTTTCCCCTTCTTCTAGTTCTTCAAAGTGTCCAAGCAGACACCTGTATTTTCTTTTTCACAGTATTAGTAAATGTCCCATTGCTACATATTCTTCACACTTGCTTCCTAAAGAATGGGGAAATGTGTACAAATGTAGCTATTCAGTGTCCAACTACCTAGGTTAAAATCTCAGCTCTATCACTTTCCAGATCTGTGACATTAATGAAGCTATTTAACCTCTTGAAACTTCAGTTTCTTTTTTTCTGTAAAATGGTCAGAATAGTAGCATTTAATAAACATTATTATCATTAACATTTTAAATATCAATGAGAAACAGTCTAAGCATAATTCCTGGAACATAATAATAAATCAGTAAATGTTAACTGTCTTATCACTGCAGTTGTTATTGGTAGAATAAGATGGTAATTTAAAATAAAATTTTATATCTATCATCTATAAAATAGAATTAACCCCTGAATAATGTGTTTTTAATTGTCATTTTTGTTTCTAGGAGGATTAAAAAAAGATGGTAATAGTTAAGATGTCTATATTTCTGAAAATAATTGAACAAATGTCTGGTAATCTGATTAGCAGTCTGTGCATATGCATGTAATTAGAGAGAAATTTATGCTAATTTTTAACTACTGTGTGACTCCACTTACATACATGTCTGAAGTTGAGAGTAACTGGGTAATTATGACATCAAATTACAGTTGATTGTTGGTATAGTAGAATAGGGATGGTTCTATTAATAAAGTGTTTTCTGATGATTCTATTAATAAAATTGTTTATTCTGTGGTGGCCAAGTCTTGGCCTTATTTGGGCTTTAGTTTCCTCACAGCTACATCAGGATGGTAGACCAGATGATTGGCAGAACCAATTAGAGTCCTTAAAGTTATTTCTATTCCCTATATATCTGCCTTTGGCACATGAATGGATTTTCAGTGAAGAGTCTCTTTGCTTGTGGTTGTTCCTCCTATTTTGTATACCTCTCTTGGCCCAGACGGTAAAGAATCCGCCTGCAATGCAGGAGACCTGAGTTCGATTCCTGGGTTGGGCAGATTACCTGGGGGTGGGCATGGCAACCCACTCCAGTATTCTTGCCTGGAGAATCCCCAAGGCCTGGCAGGCTACTGTCCATGGGGTCTCAAAGAATCGGACATGACTGAGCAACTAAGGACACACACACACAGTGAACGGAAATTATTAGAAGGAGCTGTTATCATGAACGTATTTGATACTCTACTGAGTTGCCATATTGAAGAAATATTTCATAATATATATAAGAGTGAGCCACTTTGGGGAATAATGTTTACGTCTCCTAACAAATTCCACTAGGTGTTATTGTGCCCTGGAGTTCCTGAGAAGATGTCTAACGTATCCCATTGGCGTGGGCTTGATAGCCCCGGAGGACACTTTTGTAAACTTTGAGTTTGTAAAAATGCATCTTCCATACTCTAGAAATATGCTTCACATGAGGGACTGCAACAATTAGCTCTTATTTTCACTTAGTCAACTCCTTTTTTTAAGCTAAAGGAAAGGGAGTATCTTACTGCTTCTTCCCTGAAACTGAGGCAGAAACCTGGGCGTACAGACACTGCTGGTTTGTTTCTCTGCAAAAATGCAGGGTATGCACAGTTCATAGATGGAATCCATACATTGGTCCCTCAGTCCGCCCCTTGCCAGGATTTATGTACCAGCCACCTGCCATGTAGACAACAGTGGGCCATTATGGTGCTAAAGTTAAGCCCCTCTCAGAGCCAAAGTAAAGAAAGGCAACTGTGTTTATTTTAAATACATAATCAATCATAACCTTGTGAATAGCCTCTTTTCTATTAATGCCTTCATACATCATCTGAAGGCCTCTTGATTATACATAATTCTCTTTTGTCTGGTTCCTTGTCTTACACTTCACTGTTCCATTCAAGGGGGTAATGTACAACTGCTACTCAGAACAAGTATTTCCTCTATATTCACGCTTTAGGTCCAGTGTTAGCAAGAGAAACATTTTCTGTAAATAATGTAGAGGAGAATGACTCATAAATACTTCACTTACAAAGGATTTGTGAACAGGGAAAAGATCAAATGACTTTTGAGGACTGAGTTTCAGGGTTTAAATGCTAACTTGGCCATTTAGGATCTGCGTGAGCACAGGCTAATCATTACTTTTCTGAACCACAGTTTCCTCAGCTGTAAAACAGGAGCCTCATAGGGCTGCGTGTAGCTCTACATGCAGCCAAGTAGTTGGCTACATAATGGTTTGTGAGCATGATGCCCACAGGAGAATCTGTTGATGTTATCTCTTTGTGATCCCCCAGACTGTAGCCTGCCTGGCTCCTCTGTCCAGGAGATTTCCCAGGCAAGAATACTGGAGTGAGAGTGAGTTGCCATTTTATTCTTCAGGGGATCTTCCTGATCCAGGGATGAAACCCACACCTCCTGCACTGCCAGGTGATTCTTTACTGCTGAGCCACTGGAAAGTCCCATTCTGTTATTGCTGTTCAGTCGCTAAGTTCTGTCCGACTCTTTGAGACCCCATGGACTGAAGGATGCCAGGCTCCTCGGTCCATGGAATTCTCCAGGCAAGAATACTGGAATGGGTTGCCAGTCCCTTCTCCAGGGGATCTTCTCGACCCAGAGATCGAACCTGGGGTTACTGCATTGCAGGCAGATTCTTTACTGTCTGAGCCAGCAGGGAAGCTCTGATGATGTTGTTAATATCTTACTATTATTCAAATTCCTACATTCTTAAAAAAGGAGGAAAGACTCTGCCACTTATTGAATTTATACTATGGACCAGATATTGGATATTTATGTCAAGCTCATAACATTTCTACCTCATAACACATAGTACACAACCAGGTACCAAACAGGCTGTCAGCAAATATCTGTCAAAAGAATGAAGACATAAATGAATGACCCTCTAAAATGTATTATTGTCCACATATACAAATGAGAAAAGGCAGTTTATGAAAAAGTAGCCTTTGCCAGTGGTCTTAACAAATATGCCCACAATTTTATAACAACTTTGAGGATGAGTTTTAATCAGCAGTCTTCAGAAAGTCAAGTTTTATTTCTTCTTAGTGGAGAATTTTGAGCTGCAAAATCAGCAGTTTAGAGAATCCTGCTGTTTATCAAATGTTAGACTGCCAGCCATCAGCAGACAGGACAACTGCGCTAATGAAAATGCATGGCTTTTATTCTTGGGTCAATTTACACAATGCAGCTGGCATTAAGCCGCAACAACTACAAGCCTTGTACAAAACACTAGGATAATTTTTAATGTTACAATTACCATAAACCTTCAATATCCTGTATTTACAAATAGGTCATGGAGGAAGAAAGTTTCCGGCAGGTGTAATGTTAATACCCTTTTATAAGTAACTTAAAAAGGCACCTAGACCAGATGCTAAACCAAATAAAATTCAAGACCTCATTTTCTACTTCCCATAACTAGGAGGGATTTTCTATGAACTCCTGTTGGTCTTCTCCATAAGACAGAAGAACAGGGTCTCCCACCCTTTACAGTATTGTCTTCAGAACAGTCTCTATCCTTAGGAGTCTACTCCAATGATGATTTCTGGAATTACCCTCAAACAAACTTCAGGTTAGAACTGCCTAGCCCTGTGAAGTGAAGTGAAGTGAAGTCACTCAGTCATGTCCGACTCTTTGCGATCTCGTGGACTGCAGCCTACCAGGCTTCTCCGTCCATGGGATTCTCCAGGCAAGAATACTGGAGTGGGTTACCCTTTCCTTCTCCATAGAGAGATTAAAAATAGATGCAAAGACTGTGGAATTCACCCTCCTTCCCCTGCCCCAAGTTTAGCAAACAGGGGAACACTCGCAGCTCCGGATGTTAAGGGGCTGCTGAGGTAGGAGCCTGTTGGCTTATCCCCAAACCATCTTTTTTCATAAGTAGTTAACTTTGCTTATTGTTGTTGTTTAGTCTCTAAGTCCTGTACAACTCTTTTGTGACCCTATGGACTGTAGCCTGCTAGGCTCCTCTGTCCAAGGGATTTCCCAGGCAAGAATACTGGAGTGGGTTGCCAGTCCCTTCTCCAGGGGATCTTCCCCACCCAGGGACTGAACCNTTATTGTTGTTGTTTAGTCTGTAAGTCCTGTACAACTCTTTTGTGACCCTATGGACTGTAGCCTGCTAGGCTCCTCTGTCCAAGGGATTTCCCAGGCAAGAATACTGGAGTGGGTTGCCAGTCCCTTCTCCAGGGGATCTTCCCCACCCAGGGACTGAACCTGGGTCACCTGCCTTGTAGGTGGATTCTTGACCTTCTGAGCCACTGGGGAAGCTCAACTTTGTATACACCATGGGGTTAAAAAATAAAGAAAGCAAAAGGCAGCTCATGATGAAAAATGGATTTTCTTCTTCTTCTTCTTCTTCTTTTTTTTGAAAGCCTGTGTAGCAATTTGGGCACTACTAGATTGAAAACTTGACAGTGAATTGGAGAAAAGTGGTTTTTGTGGGCTGTCTATTAATTTACTGAGTTGTACAAATGTGTAGCCTCTAATTGGGATGTTGAGTGCCTTTCAAAGGTCAGTGTTAAAGTCAAGAATAAAACTCCAGTGACTCTCATCTTGATGAATTCTGCCAGGTTGAGTAATCTACCAACAAGTTTTAATTTTTCTTGGATATCCCAAAAAGGCACTTTGGACATTCAATTGTTGTCCTCAGTCACTAAGCCAGGAATTCTTAGCAGCAAATTAAAGGGAATTGAGCTTTTTTGGGTGTGTGTGGAATGTGTGAGTGGGGGTTGAGGGGAGTCCACTGCTTATATTTTCTCATTTCTTTTTTCTATAAATATTCGTGAGTATACTTAATATGTCCCATGCTCTGGAATTAAACACTGGAAATACAGAACTAAATAAAAATATGTTGCCTTTTTGAAAGTGTTTATAGTCTATTTGGGAATGAGGACCATCCAAACAAGTCAACATGAGTATTCATAGCTATGACCAAGCTAGACAGCATATTAAAAAGCAGAGACATGACTGCCAACAAAGGTCAGTCTAGTCAAAGCTATGATTTTTCCAGTAGTCATGTATGGATGTGAGAGTTGGATCATAAAGAAAGCTGAGTACCGAAGAACTGATGCTTTTGAACTGCGGTGTTGGAGAAGACTCTTGAGAGTCCCTTGGACTTCAAGGAGATCAAATCAGTCAATCCTCAAGAAAATCAGTCCTGAATATTCATTTTAAGGACTGATGCTGAGGCTGAAGCTCCAATATTTTGGCCAGCTGATGCAAAGAACTAACTCACTAGAAAAGACCCTGGTGCTGGGAAAGACTGAAGGCAGGATGTGACGGGGATGACAGAGGATGAGATGGTGGGTGACATCCCTGACTCAATAGGCATGAGTTTGAGCAAGCTCTGGGAGCTGGTGATGGACAGGAAAGTCTGGCCTGCTGCAGTCCATGGGGTCGCAAAGAGTCAGGCACGACTGAGTGACTGAACTGAACTGAGTGGTGTAGTGAAAGTTGATCAGTCGTGTCCAACTCTTTGCAACCCCATGGACTGTAGCCCACCAGGCTCCTCTGTTTGTGGAATTCTCCAGGCAAGAATACTGGAGTGGATTACCATGCCCTGCTCCAGGGGATCTCCCTGACCCGGGAATCAAACCTGGGTCTCCTGCATTGCAGGTAGGTTCTTTACCATTTGAGTCACCAGGGAAGCCCTGAGTAAGGTAATTATAGATTATAATTATGATTTGCCCTTTGCAATTCATCGAATACCTACTAAACTAATTGTCATTTCTCGATTTTAAAACTTCACTTTGAATTTACCTAAGTATGCATGAGAAGACCCCATGTGGAGAAAGGTGAGAGCCTGTGATGACTCTCATAGACAAAAATCCAGAGTAGAATGTTGATGGTGTGAAGGTGCTGATGAAGGGGTGCTAAGGGAATTAAAGGCACTTCCTGGAAGAAATGGCATTGAGTTGGGTCTTGAAAGCTAGTGCAGGGATGTGTGGGCAGAAAGTGAGGGTGAGGAGGCAATTGCAGGACGAGGAGGTGCCTTTGGCAGAGGCATGAGGTAAGAGAAAGAGCATGAAGCATTATGAAATGAGGAGAACTTTGGAATGACAGTATCACCTTGCATGGGAGAATGATAATGGGGTGAGATAAGTCTGGATTGGTGAGTTAGGGGCATTTGACGAAAAACTTCAGAATGTGTACTTTATAGTCTGGGTAATGGGGAGTCCAAAAGTTCCACAAGCAGCCAAGGACCCCACTGTCCAGACGGAGAGTAGTTTGGTCAGCTGCAGCTTTCAGTTGAGGGTGGTGATTAGAGGATGATATCAATCATTGTCATGACTTGGCCCTAGTTGATTCTGTAGCTTCCTTCCTCACCATTGTCCCCCAGGATTCCAAGTACAAAAAATTCCAAGATATCTTTCGCTGCACTATTTTTGGTTTCTGGATCTTCGAACATTGTGGAGCATGTGGGTGTCATACTCTCTCCTCCCTGGCTCTCTGGCTCTTCACACACCCTTCAGGTTTCAACCTGGATACTAGTTCCTCCGAAAGTATTATTGGATTCAGGAAATTTGAGTTAGGCACTGCTCTGGGTTCCTCCAACTCTCGGTGGTTCTTCCTTAATGAGGCTATGTGTCACATTTATGTCACTGCTTGGTTATTTATCAACAGTCTACCTCCCCTTCCCCTCAGCATCCACATATGTAAGTGGTCTGTGAGCTCATATGGACAGGAACTCAGGGAATAAATTAATGAAGCATTCAAGCTGGCTTATGTTCCAATGGTTCCAATGGCTTTAAAAGACTTAATTTTTAAAATTGCCTATATATTTACTGGAATACAATCCACNCCCTTTGCAATTCATCGAATACCTACTAAACTAATTGTCATTTCTCGATTTTAAAACTTCACTTTGAACTTACCTAAGTATGCATGAGAAGACCCCATGTGGAGAAAGGTGAGAGCCTGTGATGACTCTCATAGACAAAAATCCAGAGTAGAATGTTGATGGTGTGAAGGTGCTGATGAAGGGGTGCTAAGGGAATTAAAGGCACTTCCTGGAAGAAATGGCATTGAGTTGGGTCTTGAAAGCTAGTGCAGGGATGTGTGGGCAGAAAGTGAGGGTGAGGAGGCAATTGCAGGAAGAGGAGGTGCCTTTGGCAGAGGCATGAGGTAAGAGAAAGAGCATGAAGCATTATGAAATGAGGAGAACTTTGGAATGACAGTATCACCTTGCATGGGAGAATGATAATGGGGTGAGATAAGTCTGGATTGGTGAGTTAGGGGCATTTGACGAAAAACTTCAGAATGTGTACTTTATAGTCTGGGTAATGGGGAGTCCAAAAGTTCCACAAGCAGCCAAGGACCCCACTGTCCAGACGGAGAGTAGTTTGGTCAGCTGCAGCTTTCAGTTGAGGGTGGTGATTAGAGGATGATATCAATCATTGTCATGACTTGGCCCTAGTTGATTCTGTAGCTTCCTTCCTCACCATTGTCCCCCAGGATTCCAAGTACAAAAAATTCCAAGATATCTTTCGCTGCACTATTTTTGGTTTCTGGATCTTCGAACATTGTGGAGCATGTGGGTGTCATACTCTCTCCTCCCTGGCTCTCTGGCTCTTCACACACCCTTCAGGTTTCAACCTGGATACTAGTTCCTCCGAAAGTATTATTGGATTCAGGAAATTTGAGTTAGGCACTGCTCTGGGTTCCTCCAACTCTCGGTGGTTCTTCCTTAATGAGGCTATGTGTCACATTTATGTCACTGCTTGGTTATTTATCAACAGTCTACCTCCCCTTCCCCTCAGCATCCACATATGTAAGTGGTCTGTGAGCTCATATGGACAGGAACTCAGGGAATAAATTAATGAAGCATTCAAGCTGGCTTATGTTCCAATGGTTCCAATGGCTTTAAAAGACTTAATTTTTAAAATTGCCTATATATTTACTGGAATACAATCCACAAAAGTCTTTGTTAAGGTAGACACATTATGAAATGTGGTCATGCGGCTGCCTTTTAACCCATGTCCCCAGCTTTCTGATCCCCAAATGGTAACAGCTGTAGGACCACGCACTGCCCCATCCTCCCCCATCCTTGCTGTTTCTTGCATTCCTGCCATTATGAGAGGATTTACCAGGGTCCTTTTCAAAGGAAGGGGATCAGGGAGAGCTTTGGCAGAGGTGTAAAAATAGTGCTGGAGCTGAATGAATAGAAGAAGCTGATCACTGAGCCGCTGTGAAATAGAAGACGTGGGAGAGCAGAAAGCCACTCGGGTACAGGCAGACACAGCTGCCACGCCTGCACCTCGGGCCGCCCGGACAGTCATGAGTGCACACCTGCTTCGGCTCAATCTTAGCTGTTGTGGGATTAAAAGCAAACAGAGATCAATTAGAGTCTTTGGGTGAAGAAGTGGGTTTTTTCAGCTGAAACGTCTGTCCAAATTCCAGATGGCCAGAAGGGGAAGGTGCAGAACCATCCAAATCTGAAGAGGGCTAAAAACTGAAATGGAAGCTGAAGTACGAAGTTGGGGGGCAGGTTGCAGGTCAATGGCCAGACTGAAGATGGGGTGCAGGGGAGTGTGTCATGTAGGGTTATTTCATATAAAAGTCATTATCTGGGTTGCTTTGCTGGCATCATCTTTCCTGGGTAGTAAGTGCCAGGCAAGACTAGGCTCCCATCATTTTGTTTTCCTGCCTTGCCTCACATTACTACTACCACCACTAACACACATAGAAATACTCACAGACACACAGACACATCCTTCACTTCTATACCTGCATTTCCTGGATCATCCTGGGGTCAAGGTTGATCCCCAGGGCTGACAGAACAGGATGTTCTCCCAAGTCACATTTTACTGTAATCATTAGCTAGGTCACCAGGAAAAGCAATCAATAGCCACAAAATATCAGAGAAAGGCTGCAGGGGTCCAGAGCTAGGAGTACATATGAAGCCCTGTCTAGGTCTGACTCAGAGATTGACTGCTCTGGTCTCAGGCCCTTTCCACACTGAATTAAAGAGAAAAGGGCCACTGCCTATTATAAGACCCCTAACCCAGCAGAACACAGAACACAATTCTTCACAGATGGGGCACTAGAAACATCCTGAAAAGAACCTTTTCATTCCAGAAGAAACCCTCAGCACCTACAAAGCCTACATATAATTAGAAACTCACCTACTTTATTCACCTTTACTTAGAATTCAAGTCTATTTATTTTATGGTGCCAGATACTTGCTACATTTGATTACAAGTGAAGAACTCCTAAGTTGTAAGTCAGTGTTAAAGGAGGCATTCGTATTTCTCTATTCTTCAAGTATTGTCCTGTGTGTTCCTCGGACCATTCATCTATCTCTTTTCTCCAGTGTCTCTGAAGAACGGACCGAGAAAGGAAAAAGTGAATCATGCCTTTTGATTTTGGAGTGTTATTCATTATAAAAAGAAAGTAGTTTTTATTTTGAACATACCTTATTAACTCTAATGCCTGGTGTAAATGTACAAATCATAAGATTCTGCCAATGTACGGACTTTTCCTAAATGCTTACTATATTCCCTCACCCGAGGGATCATCAACTCCTTCTTCAATCCAAATGACTTGCTTCTTCCTCTCATGGGCTGGAAGATAGAGCTCTTGATCAAGGACCAGCCATCGGCCAGAGCTGATGGTAAAGAAATGGATGGCAGAGTTATAAAATGTGGGATGCTGGGAATGGGAACTACGAATGGTCCCCTGAGAAATGGGAGACTCTAGGGGCAGACAGCAAACAAAGCTGAAATCTTATGATAAAGCTGAGAGAAGTTCTAGAGGCAGGGGGGAATATATATATATATATATATATGGAATGCCCAACTCAGCATCAGGTAAAAACAGACGGGGAGGTGAGGGGTTTAAGAGTACATCTAGGATCTGTTGTCTTGGACATCAACCCTTCATCAGATATTTACAGATCATATGCTTTGAATCTGTTCCTATACTAGATGATGGGGCTTCCCAGGTGGCACAGTGGGAAAGAATCCGCTTGTCAATGCAGGAGACGCAAGAGAACTGGGCTTGATCCCTGTCTTGGGAAGATGCCCTGGAGTAGGAAATGGAAACTCACTCCAGTATTCTTGCCTGGAGAATCCCATGGACAGAGGAGCCTGTCCATGGGGTCGCAGAGAGTGGGACACAACTGAGCGACTAAGCGCAACACAACACCTCCACTGATGAGTCTATAGCAGTGAAGAGAAAAGACTCTCACTCCCTGACTGGCATTTATAGTCCAACATCGGCGCTCAGAGAGGCAGAACGCAGTTGGGGTTTAGCTAGTTTCAAGCCTTGGTTTAGCTGCTCCCTGGCCATGTGCCTTCACTTAATCTCTCTGATCTGTTTTCTTTTCTCTTTTCTTTTTTTCATCTGCGAAGTGCGAGTGGAATGGTGCGATGCATCAGCCATGCGTGTAGCGCGCATTGCCCTGTCAGAAGCTACGCTCCCAGTACGCGGGAGCTCACAGATGTGTCTTGGGCTCCCAAGGGTGGCTCAGCCTCTGGAGTAAAGCAGACATTTATGCTCGAGGGCTGATTGTCTTAACATTCTTTGATGGTACATTAGCATATGGTGCTGTCAGTTAAGACCTTCCTATCCTCACTTGCCATCATAAGAGGAAACTCAACTCCTGGTCACCAAAGTATATTTGGAACCCCAAAGCACCCAAGAAACCCTTCACGGCTTATGAAAATCGATAAACATTATCGGACAAGAATTTAACTGAGTCATTTTTAGTAGTTGATGTTAATCTTAGTAGCAGCCAAGTACCTTGTCTTCCTTATGGTAAATATGTTCCCACCCTTTGGGACTCAAGGGGAGAGAACGTGTACAGGGCATGTGGGCCAGAACCAAATAAAGCAAAGCTCTGGGTCTGTAAATAGCAGATCAATGGGAATGAATTCTCCTTGAGAAATATCTTGAGAAAACATGATCCTACCCATTTTTTACTTGGCTTCCTGTTTTGCCAGTATCAATCATTCACCCTTCAGTGAAGATATTAAGGGATTCACAAACACTGAGATGCCTAAGGGGTTACAGTTGTTTATTGACTTAAGGTTATTTCCTTTAGTCAATGTTTTTTGCTGTCTTTATATGAAAAATGTATCACAAACTGATAATGTCCAGCATGGTAACATCAGCATAGGATGCTGGGAGGCCCATTGTTGGCTCCTGGCACTGTTCTTTCTCCTCAGCTCCTGTTCCTTTGGCATTCTGTCCCTCTAACAATATGATAACAGGAACTGGAAATGTGATTCCTGCTTCTGATGCAGGCAGATCTGTTCTGATCTGATGGTACCAGTTTGAGTATAGAATCAGCATTACAAGCTGTCCTGACTGAATTGCTGAACTTTCAGTTGTATTATTTTATGTATATATTGTAAGCTTTCATCCGTATGTGGTCTTTATCATAAATGTTTCTTTGGGAATTTTCAAATGGAAAGAATTAACTACTCAACTCAAGATTAGATTCTATCCTGTACATTTTAAAACATTTTTCTATTAATTAAACTATTTAATGTTGTTTGGACAACATCCTATGGGTATGATGCTGGGAGGGATTGGGGGCAGGAGGAGAAGGGGACGACAGAGGATGAGATGGTTGGATAGCATCATTGACTTGATGAGCATGAGTCTGAGTGAATTCCAGGAGTTAGTGATGGACAGGGAGGTCTAGCGTGCTGCGATTCATGGGGTCGCAAAGAGTCGGACACGGCTGAGCGACTGAACTGAACTGAACTGAATTATGGGTATGAGTGAGTGTTAGTTGCTCAGTTGTACCTTTGTGAACCCATGGACTGTAGCCGGTCAGGCTCCTCTGTCCTCTGTCCATGGGATTCTCCAGGCCAGAATACTAGAGTGGGTTGCCATTTCCTTCTCCAGGGAATCTTTCTGACCCAGGAATTGAACCTGGATGTCCCTCATCGAAGGCAGATTCTTTACCATTGAAGTCACAAGGAAAGCTCTACCACGTGTGTAGCAGATATTAAAACATAGCAATCCAACACAGGCAGATAATATTATGGCTACTTTCTGATGAGAAAAAGGAACCTCAGACACTGTCACCAAATGCATGGTGAACAGATACAATCCAAGCCAACCTGGAACTCCTTTTAATCCAAGCCAATCCAAGACAAGGTATGTCTTCTCTTTTGTTTCAAGTTTCTGCATGTGGATAACTTGAAGCCTGCAAAGGGGTGTCACCAGTCTCTTCTTGTGCTGTGGGTTTCTAATCAGTTCTGAGTCAATGTCGGGATGGTGTTGATATGTATCAGAAGCTGAGAGCTTGAGCCAGCTGGATTCCCCCTGGCAATGAATGATGGGACCAACCTTGGAACTTGCCATTAATAAACTGAGCTGTTCATGTTTCTCTGTGGCACAACCTGACATTTAGACTGAAGGTTTGTAATTCCAATAAGCAGCTCAGGATGTGGTGTGTGTGTGTGTTTGTCACACAATTAAAAGCTAAACTGAGAAGGCTAAGGCTTTCATTAAAAGCCATCCACTTTTATTTATTTAGTGTTTCAGGGACCTGGAGAGAGTAAAAATCAGGAATAGGCCTCCAGGGGACAGCTTCTTATGCACTAGCCGGTGATACAGGCCTAATTGTTGGACTGCAGACAACCTGATTGTTAAGTTCTTTTAAAAAATGAACCAAAGAATGTGGTGTTTGGAAGAAATCAGACATGCGATTATTTTCCCTGGCTACAAAAAGACCTAAGAGATCTCCCAGCCCCTTCTTTGATTAATACTGCTTGCGATGGTTGAACACTGCTCAACTTGGCATTGCATTTATCAAAATTTGCCAGAGCAGACAGGCATCACCGCATGAGAAGGATGACTATAATGGGTCCCTGCGCTCTGCTGGGAGTATCTGGGTCCCATGAATGCAAGAGGTGGGCACGTCAGGATGAGTTTGTGTCCTAGGCTCTTGTTCCTTCTTTCTCAAACCATAACGGTCCCATATGCAGCTCTTAAGATGAAGATTTGGGGACTTCCCTAGTGGTCTAGTGGGGCTAAGACTCTGTGCTCCCAATGAAAGGGACCAGGGAATGATCCCTGGTCTGGGAACTAGATCCTACATGCCACAACCAAAGATTCTCCATACTACAGTGAAGATCGAAGATACCACATGCCACAGCTAAGACCTGGCATGGCCAAATAAAAACAAATCAAACTCTAAAAAAAAAAAAAAAAGGGATGAAGATTTCACCCTCGTCTTCCACATCCACGTGGCAGATGTTCCTCAGGGACCCCAGTCTCTTCTCCTTTGCCCCCTGGCTCCTGTTAAAGGCCAGAAGAGAGAGAAAGGCTTCGGGAGGTGCCACTGGACCATCTGTTTCCAGACGCTGGCCCAACCTATCTGCTGGTGATTCATTTGGACAGTGACATTTAAAAAACATACACATTCCTGAGCACTATCCCCAGTGTTTCTGTTTCAGTGTATTAAATGGTGGATCCCAACCTTTTTGACACCAGGGACTGCTTTTGCAGAAGACAGTTTTTCCACAGCCCCAAGTGGGGTGACAGATTCACCATGATTCAAATATATTACATTCATTGTGCTAAGGACAGCCTGTGTTTGCAGCCACTTCATAGCGCTAGCCTCACCATCTCAGCTTCACCTCAGATCAGCAGCCATTAGACTCTCATAAGGAGTGTGCAACCCAGATCCCTCGCATGTGCAGTTCATAGGAGGGTTCACACTCCTCTGAGAATCTAACGCCACAGCTGATCTGACGGGAGGTGGAGCTCAGGCAGTGATGCCAGTGACGGGGAGCAGCTGTAAACATGGATGAAGTTTCATTTTCTCTCCTGTTGCTCACTACCTGCTGTGTGGCCTGGTTCCTAACAGGCCACGGGCCACTGCTGCATCATGGCCTATGTGTTGGGGACCCTGGTATTAAAACACACACATGCGTGCGTGCACGCGCGCACGTGCACACACACACGATTCTGAGGTTGAATTGGTTTTGTGAAACACTGATTTTTTTAATGCCATGCTGACCTTGACTTTCCATGCCCAGCCTTTGTCTACATAGACCCTGAGCTCAAAGGGCATTCCCTGGAAACTTGAACAAGAGAGAGGTCTTCAAGGTCCTCTTCTTACAAACCTGAAATATATCATCCCAGTGTTCACACAATTGCCATCGCTGAACTGGATGGCAGCCAAATCCTCTAACTTTAATCGAAGGTTGTGCTAAAAGCTCAAAGAATGAATTCAACTTTGGCGTTTGCAGTAAAATTTTGGCAGATAATGTTGACCTTCATATTACTCCATGGCCCTTTCAAAATGGCCCAGAAAAGAAGTGTCACTCAAAAATCAAGGTTCTCTTTGACTCAGTTACAGAATCAGGAGGATGTCTCATGTCGCAGGAAAGCCATCACATTTCCTTCTTTATCTTGGATGCCAGGGAACTCAGAGCCCCAGCATATAGTGACTCACAGAAACATTTTAACCCTCATTACTGCTATATCTGTTTCCTTCCTACCCAATTATTCTCCTTTTAAAATTCCTACACTGTCTGTCATTTTCATAAACATTTGAAAATATTTTGAGGAAAAAAACCATAAAAATGGAGGATTTAGAGAGTACATGATGACACCCGTGGGAAGAGTGCAGGGTTTTGAAGCCCTCACTGGAGGCAAATACAGAAAATGAGATGGCAACATCCCTTCTTCCTTCCTTTGTCTGTTGCAAAATTTCCCTGCCTTCAGCTCTTTCTTGTGCCCTTCAAGAAAATCGTTTTGCTATTGGACAAGTCTTTCTCCACACCCAGGCCATATCATAGATCTTCTTAGACTGTGAATATTATTCATCAGCATGAGCTACGTTTTTAATATTTCCAGGTTCACATGCATAAAACTTTAAAATTATATAGGTCTATAGATTTCTCTTATTACTTTTTATATTCAAATCCATTAAAATGAAAAATTTCAAAGCCATTTTAGATTGGAAGTAATTCAGCCAGATACGATTTGAATATGAAGTCTGATTTTAGTTGGTTTAGAAATAGTGAGAGGGTGTTGCATATGGCTGCCCCTATTTCAAGAGCCTGGCTAAGCTCAAAACCATAAAGTTCACCTTCCACAGAATTGCCTCTCTCTCTGAATCCAAAGTGCTCGCATAGGCCAGAGCTAGACATGAGGGACAAAGCTTTCCTGACCTTTCCCCAAATAACCTTGCAACACATACACACACACACTCACACACGTAGAGGAATGAATAAAAGAAAAGAGAAGAACAACACGCTGAAAATAATCTCTGGACGTGAAATTTCTAATTTTTAAAAGGAAGAACTTGGGAAGCATTTTTCACAGGCCTTAAACATGTCCAAATCTGTATACCTAGTTATTCTATTTATAGAAATTAATTCCACTAACTTACTGGAGATATTCCAAAAAGAGAGGGGGGAAAAAAAAAGACTATGTTCAAAAATCTCACTGTAATGATATTTATAGCATTAAAAGTTAGAAAAAATCCAGTATCAGTGGAGTAGGAATGATTACAAAATTTAACATATGTCCATTATTGGATGCTTAAAGACAACAGTTTCACTAACTAGCATAGAGGTGTCATGAGTGAGCAATTTCTCATTCAGTTTAATAGTCATTAATATTATATTAATATTGTTTTGGCAGGGAAGGGCATTTTAATTTAAATAATTTGCTTCTGGAAGCAAAACTGGAAGTATATCCACAGAAAAGAAATTTAGATACTTTAATCGTATTAACGGAGAAGGTAATGGCATCCCACTCCGGTACTCTTGCCTGGAAAATCCCATGGACAGAGCAGCATTTGAGGAGATCATTTTATTGTTTCTCAATGGCTTCAACTTGGCATGAGGAGAGCGGAATGAATATTCTTTAATCACTTCCTGTCCACAATTTCTTACAAATGTTTTGGGGTAAAGTTGTCATAAAATATTTCAAACTATGTTTCTTCGTTGTCACCAGCTTGAGGGGGAAAGCGGGACTACAGCAACTTTTAAAATATGATTTAATTTTCTAGGTGCACTAACCCCATTTTGTAGTAGGGCCAGGGTGTTCCAAACTCTCCCTAAAATTTTCCTGACGATCTTTAAATGAGAGGTGCTCACACATGTGGGCTCCAACGAGTGATTCATCGACTCACATACAGTCTC
Source organism: Neotragus moschatus (assembly GCA_006410615.1). Classification (NCBI taxonomy): domain Eukaryota; kingdom Metazoa; phylum Chordata; class Mammalia; order Artiodactyla; family Bovidae; genus Neotragus; species Neotragus moschatus. The sequence continues at coordinate 470,250 of SJYA01002795.1, read as the reverse complement.
CCAATGTCTTGGCTTCTGTGGCCTGAGAGGAACTTGTACCCCTGCTGCTGCCCAGTGAAGACCTCCCGGGGTGGGTGGTTCTGAGGGTCCTGGTACCAGGGCACAGTGGTCCATGTCTGCTCAAGCCACACACTCTGAATCCGCTCAATGCCTCACAGAGACATGGGAAGTCAGTGGTTTAGACTTAAGTAAACTATTTTTGGGGAAAGAATAACATATATACAGAAAAGTGCATGGATCATAAACTTAGAGCCCAAAGAAGTTTTGCAAAATGAAAACACCTGTGTATCCACCACTTGGATCAAGAAATAGAACATTCCAGCACTGCAACTTGGAAGGACCCAGAGATTATCAAACTAAGTAAAATAAGCCAGAGAAAGACAAATATCATATGCTGTTGCTTATATGTGGAATCTAAAAAAAAATGATACAAATAAACTTATATACAAAACAGAAACAGACTCACAGACATAGAAAACAAAGCTATGGCTACCAAAGGGGAAAGGGAGAGGAATAAATTAGAAATACAGGATTAATATACACTCAGCTTCATATCATGTTCCCTGGTGGCTCAGATGGTAAAGAATTCACCTGCAATGCAGGAGACCAAGGTTCAGTCCCTGGGTTGGGAAGATCCCCTGGAGGAGATCTTCCAAACCACTCCAGTATTTTTGCCTGGAGAAGCCCCACAAACAGAGGAGCCTGGTGGGTTATAGTCCATGGGGTTGCAAAGAATCGGATACGACTGAACAACTGAGCACAGCATACAACTTCATATAGGAGAGATAACCAATACGGACCTCCTGCATAGCACAGGGATATAAACTCAGTATCTTGTAATAACCTATAAGGATATAATCTGAAAAACATCTGAAAAGAATTATCATTTTGCTATACACCTGAAAGGATCACAACATTGTAAGTCAAATATACTTCAACTGAAAATAAATAAATAGAACATTCCAGGACCCTTCTACCTTGTCCCAGTCACTTCCCTCACAAGGTAACTAATATTCTCATATGTATCCCCATCAACTTGTTTGGCTGAATTTTGATCTCTATGTAAGTGAAATCATATGTAGCATGTTCATCATTGTACTGTTGATGGACATTTAGACATTTCCAGTTTGAATCCACTGTGAATCAAATAGGTATGAATACTTTTTTCTTGTCTCAGCCTTTAGGTTTTCCTTGCCATAAAAGCTTTCTTTAAATTCTTGGCCTTAGTGACATGGCTCCCAACCTCCCTCCAGCCCCACCTCTACCGTCCAGAACAAAGTCACAAGTCATCACTTCCACCGAAATAATCAGCACTTTTTAGAGCAAGGAGTCTCAAATGCAGGGAGGATACCTCACTAGGCATGTCCTTTGAAAGCGTCTCCTGGGAAGGCACCCTCCCCTTTAGGTTGAAACCTGCTCAGTGGATCAGACACTCAGGGGACCTATGCTAAAGGCACCCAGATTCTCTCCAAACCCCCTTCCTTTCTCCTCCCACAAGCACTCATGGGTGGACCTCACTTCTGTCTCCTCTGGGTGGTGTACCTTCTCCAGGGCTCTGGAGTACTCTCCCTGCTAGAACTGGGATAAATACAGCTTTGATTCAAGCCAGGACTCCTGATCAGTACTGGAAGTGGGTCCTGATGAGAAAAAGGTTAAGAAAAAAGTAAGTTAGCTGTTGACAGTTGTTAGCATTTGCTCCCCTCCTCCTGAGGGAGATCAGTACAGCAATGGAATTCTCTGCTTTTGTATAAGACAGTGATTCCAATAAGAATAAGAGTTGAAAAATATTGAACGTTCGCTGTCTGCGGGCACTGTGTTATTGCAGAAGAACTTCCCAAGCACCCAGGCCATACCTTAGTTCTTAACACACATATACCATATACTCCCCGGTGGCTTTATGACATAAATATTGTTATGTCCACTTTCCAGATAGGAAGGCTGAGGGTCTCACTCTCCAAGTCACTTTCCCAAGGTCACTCAATTAGGAAGTCATGAGGAAAAGGCTAAACTTGGGTTTGTGTGACTTCAGAGAACATGGTCTTTTTCTCCTTGCTACTCTGCTTGCTACTGAGGGATGTCTATAAAATGCTTTTCTTAGGGAACTCTCTTGCACTGGGTTGGTGGGAATTAAAACTGATATAGACACTGTGGAAGACAGTATTGAGAGGCCTTAAAAATCTAGGAATAAAACTATCATATGACCTACCTGTGGTGTTGGAGAAGACCCTTGAGAGTCCCTGGGACTACAAGGAGATCCAAACAGTCTATCCTAAAGTAAATCAGTCCTGAATATTCATTGGAAGGACTGATGCTGAAGCTGAAACTCCAGTACTTTGGCCACATGATTCAAAGAACTGACTCCTTGGAAAAGACCCTAATGCTGGGAAAGATTGAAGGCGGGAGGAGAAAGGAATGACAGAGGATCAGATGGTTGGATGGTATCACTGACTCAATGGACATGACTTTGGGTTCCTGATAGACAGGGAAGCCTGACATACTGCAGTCCATGGGGTCGCATAGAGTTGGACACGACTGAGTGACTGAACTGAACTGAACTGAACTGATGACCTAACAATCTCACTACTGGGCATATATCCTGAGAAAACCATAATTTAAAAAGGCACATATACCTCAGTGTTCATTTCAGCACTATTTACAATAGCTAGGATACGGAAGCAACCTATATGTCCTTGACAGATGAATGGATAAAGAAGCTGTGATACATATATATATATATATATATATATATACACACACACACACACACACACACAATGGAATATTAGCCAGCCATAAAGATGAATGCATTTGAGTCAGTTCTATTGAGATGGATGAACCTAGAATATATTATGGGACTTCTCTGTTAGCTCAGCTGGTAAAGAATCTGCCTGCAATGCAGGAGACCCCAGTTTGATTACCGGGTCGGGAAGATCCCCTGGAGAAGGGACAGGCTACTCATTACAGTATTCTTGGACTTTCCTGGTAGCTCAGACTGTAAAGATCCGCCTGCAATGCTGGAGACCTGGGTTCAATCCGTCGGCTGGGCAGATTCCCTGGAGGAGGGCATAGCAACCCACTCCAGTATTCTTGCCTGGAGAATCCCCATGGACAGAGGAGCCTGGCAGGCTACAGTCCGTGAGATCACAAAGAGTCAGACACAACTGAATGACTAAGCACAGCACAGCACAGAGCCTACTATACAAAGTGAAGTAAGTCAGAAAGTGAAAAACAAATGTCACATGTTAATGCATACATACGGAATTCAGAAAGATGGTACTGATGACCTATTTGCCGGGCAGCAATGGAGACGCAGACGTAGAGAACAGGCTTGTGGACACACAAAGGGGCAAAGGGGGCAAAGGAGAGGGTAGGACTAATGGAGGAGTAGCATCGAGACATACACCTACGGTATTTAAAATAGGCAGCCAGTGGGGATTTGCTGCATGGGGCAGGGAGCTCAAACTGGGGTTCTGTGATAACCTAGAGGTGTGGATGGTGGGGAGGGAGGTTCAAGAGGGAGGGGATACATGTATACCTTTGGCTGATTCACATTTATGTATGCCAGAAATTAACACACTATTGCAAAGCAATTATCCTTCAATTAAAAATAAATAAATGTTTTGTTTTGTTTTAAAGAAACAAAAAAAGCTTTTTCTTTTTAGTAAGGACAGATAATGATGCCCAGCACTGGGCTCCTTAGTAACTGACTTGCAGGAGAGTATTATTGGAGACGAGAATATAAAGAATGATGCTTACCTAAGTCTGCTGTGTTTATTTATCATGGTTCTGAGCCCTCCTTCTTGTACTGGATCTTTGTGCAAGTGGATGGCAGCGGTGCTTATCCGTGTGAGGGTCAGAGGAAGCAGAGCCCATATTAATGGGATCAGAGCACCTTCTCCGCAAAGCCACACCAACAGGCCTGGCCTATGTTGACCCCGCAGCACATAACGTCAGGCTGTTAATAGGAAACAGTGTGATTTCCAACTTGCTTTCAAGTCGACTGTCATCCAGTGTGGAAGGATCCTCATTACCTTCTCAGAAACGGAGCTCTGGCATTGCGACTCTTTCTCCCTCCTGCGGATACAGGAAGCAGACTCAAGTCTACCTTCCCTGGGATTGACGGCTGCAATTTGTCTCTCTGGGGCTTCCACCAGGCTCCGGAAGGCAGTGGACTGGCCGGAGAAGCCCTCCCATGCTTCCGAGTCAGCAGATTGTTTCTTGGCTGGCCATGCTTCAGCACCTTCTTGATAAATATTGTATTGATTTCAGGGCCTTTTTCCTTCCACGTGGGTGACGATCCTTGGTTGGCTGAGGTAGGAGAATGGGGAGGATGGTGTAATGATAGCCGCTCAGCAGGTCCACACACACAGTCTTAAGCCACCTGATGCTACTCATTTATTTTATTTATTTAAGAAATGCAATAAGACCCAGACACCTCTGGTACCAAAGAGGACTCAGCAGGAGGAGAGGCCTAGAGATGAATCAGTGGGTACAAAGATATTGATGGGAAAAGACAAAAGAGGTAGCGTGAAGAACCAACAGGGCATCCACTGAACGGAATTCCATTCCTCTTTGAGTGACATCCCTGGTTCCCTCCTCTCGGAGTCTCCTTCTACTGAAGATGTCATCTCCTTCTTCAGTCTCCTTCTTAACTATTAATAATTCCCCATCAATTGCTAGGCATCCTTTTTATTGCAATAAAAGGCAGACAATATAAGACTGACCATTTTAGCCAGCAGGTGCATTGAGCATTGATACATTCACGTGAGTGTAAAACCATCACCACTACCCAGATCCAGAGTTTAGGATGAGAACTCTAATTCATCACGCCAAAAGGAAACCGTGCACCTGTCAAGCGGTCCTTCCCCATTGCCCCTTCTCCTCAACCACTGGCAACCACTAGTCTGCCTTCTGTCTGTGTGGATTTTTACCTATCCTGAACATTTCATATAAAGTTAGCCATATGATTAAAGGACTTTTGTGCCTGAGTTTTTCATTAGCATACTATATTCAGGCTTCATCCTTGTTATAGCATGTAGAAGATGTGGAGAGATTAGAATTCTCATACATAGCTGTGGGAAGGTAGAACAATGCAGCTACTGGGTGAAAATTTGGCAGTCCCTTGAGAAGCTTAACATTTAATTAATATACATCCCAGCAATTCCACTCCTAGGTATATATATCCCAAAGAACTGAAAATAGGAGTTCAAACAAAAACTGGTCTGTGACTGTTCATAACAGTACTATTCACAATAAACAAAAGATGGAAACAACCCAAATATCTATCAACTGATGAAAGGATGAAAAATGTGGTACTATAGCCATACACCAGGGATCCAACAGGGATCACTCTCCTGCTTCACTCCTCCCTCGGCTTTCCATCACCTCCCATGTGAAACTGCAATGCACCACCCACAGCCACAAGGTGCCAGGTCATGAAGCCCATTCTGCCTTTCCAACTCAGTCTCATATTACTCCCCTCCTGTCTCATCACCTTCTCACTTTGATCTGTGGCTTCATGAAGACGCCAAGCTCTTCCTTGACTCAGGGTCTTTGAGGGATTCTTTGTCCTTAGTTTTCTGTTTTTTTTAGATTCATGTATGCTAGCACCTCTGTTATTTTCCCAATTTCAGGCCCTGTTAGTTTCCTTTCAAAACACTTCCTAGCATTACTTACTTATATTTTTAATGGTTGTCTTCCCAAGCTCTGCCTGAGCAGATTATGTCTGCTCTTGTTCCATCACAGGGTGCAAGTGCCTAGAACAGAGCTGGGTACTTAGTAGGTGCTCAGTAAACGCCTAATGTTGTCATTGTTCAGTTGCTCAGTCCTGTCTGTCTGTGACCTCATGGACTGCAGCACACCAGCCTTCTCTGTCCTGCACTATCTCCCAGAATTTACCCAAACTCATGTCCATTAAATCAGTGATGCCATCCAACCATCCCATCCTCCCCTTTTTCCTTTTCCTCCTGCCCTCCATCTTTCCCAGCATCAGGGTGTTTTTCCAGCAAGTCGGCTCTTTGCATAACATGGCAAAAGTNCGGCTGGGCAGATTCCCTGGAGGAGGGCATAGCAACCCACTCCAGTATTCTTGCCTGGAGAATCCCCATGGACAGAGGAGCCTGGCAGGCTACAGTCCGTGAGATCACAAAGAGTCAGACACAACTGAATGACTAAGCACAGCACAGCACAGAGCCTACTATACAAAGTGAAGTAAGTCAGAAAGTGAAAAACAAATGTCACATGTTAATGCATACATACGGAATTCAGAAAGATGGTACTGATGACCTATTTGCCGGGCAGCAATGGAGACGCAGACGTAGAGAACAGGCTTGTGGACACACAAAGGGGCAAAGGGGGCAAAGGAGAGGGTAGGACTAATGGAGGAGTAGCATCGAGACATACACCTACGGTATTTAAAATAGGCAGCCAGTGGGGATTTGCTGCATGGGGCAGGGAGCTCAAACTGGGGTTCTGTGATAACCTAGAGGTGTGGATGGTGGGGAGGGAGGTTCAAGAGGGAGGGGATACATGTATACCTTTGGCTGATTCACATTTATGTATGCCAGAAATTAACACACTATTGCAAAGCAATTATCCTTCAATTAAAAATAAATAAATGTTTTGTTTTGTTTTAAAGAAACAAAAAAAGCTTTTTCTTTTTAGTAAGGACAGATAATGATGCCCAGCACTGGGCTCCTTAGTAACTGACTTGCAGGAGAGTATTATTGGAGACGAGAATATAAAGAATGATGCTTACCTAAGTCTGCTGTGTTTATTTATCATGGTTCTGAGCCCTCCTTCTTGTACTGGATCTTTGTGCAAGTGGATGGCAGCGGTGCTTATCCGTGTGAGGGTCAGAGGAAGCAGAGCCCATATTAATGGGATCAGAGCACCTTCTCCGCAAAGCCACACCAACAGGCCTGGCCTATGTTGACCCCGCAGCACATAACGTCAGGCTGTTAATAGGAAACAGTGTGATTTCCAACTTGCTTTCAAGTCGACTGTCATCCAGTGTGGAAGGATCCTCATTACCTTCTCAGAAACGGAGCTCTGGCATTGCGACTCTTTCTCCCTCCTGCGGATACAGGAAGCAGACTCAAGTCTACCTTCCCTGGGATTGACGGCTGCAATTTGTCTCTCTGGGGCTTCCACCAGGCTCCGGAAGGCAGTGGACTGGCCGGAGAAGCCCTCCCATGCTTCCGAGTCAGCAGATTGTTTCTTGGCTGGCCATGCTTCAGCACCTTCTTGATAAATATTGTATTGATTTCAGGGCCTTTTTCCTTCCACGTGGGTGACGATCCTTGGTTGGCTGAGGTAGGAGAATGGGGAGGATGGTGTAATGATAGCCGCTCAGCAGGTCCACACACACAGTCTTAAGCCACCTGATGCTACTCATTTATTTTATTTATTTAAGAAATGCAATAAGACCCAGACACCTCTGGTACCAAAGAGGACTCAGCAGGAGGAGAGGCCTAGAGATGAATCAGTGGGTACAAAGATATTGATGGGAAAAGACAAAAGAGGTAGCGTGAAGAACCAACAGGGCATCCACTGAACGGAATTCCATTCCTCTTTGAGTGACATCCCTGGTTCCCTCCTCTCGGAGTCTCCTTCTACTGAAGATGTCATCTCCTTCTTCAGTCTCCTTCTTAACTATTAATAATTCCCCATCAATTGCTAGGCATCCTTTTTATTGCAATAAAAGGCAGACAATATAAGACTGACCATTTTAGCCAGCAGGTGCATTGAGCATTGATACATTCACGTGAGTGTAAAACCATCACCACTACCCAGATCCAGAGTTTAGGATGAGAACTCTAATTCATCACGCCAAAAGGAAACCGTGCACCTGTCAAGCGGTCCTTCCCCATTGCCCCTTCTCCTCAACCACTGGCAACCACTAGTCTGCCTTCTGTCTGTGTGGATTTTTACCTATCCTGAACATTTCATATAAAGTTAGCCATATGATTAAAGGACTTTTGTGCCTGAGTTTTTCATTAGCATACTATATTCAGGCTTCATCCTTGTTATAGCATGTAGAAGATGTGGAGAGATTAGAATTCTCATACATAGCTGTGGGAAGGTAGAACAATGCAGCTACTGGGTGAAAATTTGGCAGTCCCTTGAGAAGCTTAACATTTAATTAATATACATCCCAGCAATTCCACTCCTAGGTATATATATCCCAAAGAACTGAAAATAGGAGTTCAAACAAAAACTGGTCTGTGACTGTTCATAACAGTACTATTCACAATAAACAAAAGATGGAAACAACCCAAATATCTATCAACTGATGAAAGGATGAAAAATGTGGTACTGTAGCCATACACCAGGGATCCAACAGGGATCACTCTCCTGCTTCACTCCTCCCTCGGCTTTCCATCACCTCCCATGTGAAACTGCAATGCACCACCCACAGCCACAAGGTGCCAGGTCATGAAGCCCATTCTGCCTTTCCAACTCAGTCTCATATTACTCCCCTCCTGTCTCATCACCTTCTCACTTTGATCTGTGGCTTCATGAAGACGCCAAGCTCTTCCTTGACTCAGGGTCTTTGAGGGATTCTTTGTCCTTAGTTTTCTGTTTTTTTTAGATTCATGTATGCTAGCACCTCTGTTATTTTCCCAATTTCAGGCCCTGTTAGTTTCCTTTCAAAACACTTCCTAGCATTACTTACTTATATTTTTAATGGTTGTCTTCCCAAGCTCTGCCTGAGCAGATTATGTCTGCTCTTGTTCCATCACAGGGTGCAAGTGCCTAGAACAGAGCTGGGTACTTAGTAGGTGCTCAGTAAACGCCTAATGTTGTCATTGTTCAGTTGCTCAGTCCTGTCTGTCTGTGACCTCATGGACTGCAGCACACCAGCCTTCTCTGTCCTGCACTATCTCCCAGAATTTACCCAAACTCATGTCCATTAAATCAGTGATGCCATCCAACCATCCCATCCTCCCCTTTTTCCTTTTCCTCCTGCCCTCCATCTTTCCCAGCATCAGGGTGTTTTTCCAGCAAGTCGGCTCTTTGCATAACATGGCAAAAGTATAGAGTTTCAGCTTCAGCATGAATAAATAATTTTTTTTTAAGTTTTTGGTGAATGACGAGTGACCAGTCAGGCAATAGCTACCATATGATACATGGACATCTAGGAGCAAAAAAATCAAGAGATTTGAGACTAGTTCAAATCTGAGGAGGCAGTGCCAGCATCTAGGTGGAGGAGCAATAAAAGTTCAACAGAGCAAAAAAATATATATTTTAATCATGGCACTTCTAAGACTCAGTGTGGACTGTGGATTCCTCTGAAGCATCAGAGCTGTGAACGCAGCAGTGCATGCTGGCCTCGCATGGGCACCTACAGAGGCACCGTGGGGGTAGGAGGGGACGGGGTTTTTTCCTAACTCAAATTTGGAGCCTAAAACTTCATTTCACACAGAACCAGATGACTCTTTTCGGAGCCCCGTGAGGAATCTCGACCTCTGTGCTCTGCCTCCCTGCTACCTCCCCCACCTTTTTTTTTTTTTCAGATTTTACTTTATTTTATTATTTATTTTTTTTTAGTATTCTGAATGTTGAATTTTTTTTAATTTTTATTTTTTAGTTTGTCTTGCTTTACAATACTGTATTCGTTTTGCTATACATTGACATGAATCAGCCACGAGTGTATATGAGCTCCCAATCCCGAACCCCCTCCCCCCTCCCGCCCCACACCATCTCTCTGGATCATCCCCGTGCAACAGTCCCAAGCATCCTGCATCCTGCATCGAACCTAGACCGGCGATTCGTTTCACTTATGATATCATACATGTTACAATGCCACTCTCCCAAATCATCCCACTCTCTCCCTCTCCCACAGAGTCCAAAAGGCTGTTCTATAAAACACCAATACAGTATACTAACACATATATATGGAATTTAGAAAGATGGTAATGACAAACCTGTATGTGAGACAGCAAAAGAGACACAGATGTATAGAACAGATTTTACTTTAGTAGCACGGGAATCCCCCTCACTTTCCTTTTAACTTGCTGCCGCAGAGCTTTGGTGATAGTCATCCATTTGTATTTATGCCTAAGGCTTCCTGTTTTAATTTGGTCTTTACCTCGTTTTCAAGTTCATGTGATTATGTTCTCAGCTCCAGGTTGATTTTGTTGCTGTTTTCCCAGGGCTCCTTGCGAGCAGTGCAGGGGGTGAGGAAAGAAGCCCTGGCTCCTCTCCCTGGAGCCACAGTGAAAAGACTAGGGGGTATCCTTCTGCTCCTCTTCCGGCAGCAACCCCTCTTTCCTCTCCCCCTGAGACTCGTGTCTAGAGAGAGTTTGCTTTCATCATTAATGTTCTGGAGTGGGGTGCCATTGACTCTAGTGATTTCAGTTTGAAACCAAATATCAGTTCAGTTCAGTTCAGTTGCTCAGTTGTGTCTGATTCCGCGACTCCATGAACTGCAGCAAGCCAGGCTTCCCTGTCCATCACCAACTCCCAAGGCTTACTCAAACTCATGTCCATCAAGTCAATGATGCCATCCAACCATCTCATCCTCTGTCATCCCCTTCTCCTCCCACCTTCAATCTTTCCCAGCATCAGGGTCTTTTCCAGTGAGTCAGTTATTCACATCAGGTGGCCAAAGTATTGGAGTTTCAGCTTCAACATCAGTCCTTCCAATGAATAGTCAGGACTGATTTCCTTTAGGACAGACTGGTTGGATCTCCTTGCAGTCCAAGGGACTCTCAAGAGTCTTCTTCAAAACCACAGTTCAAAAGCATCAGTTCTTTGGTGCTCAGCTTTCTTTATGGTCTAACTCTCACATCCATACATGACTACTGGAAAAACGACAGCTTGGACTAGGGGAACTTTGTTCGCAAAGTAATGTCTCTGCTTTTTAATATGCTGTCTAGGTATATGAAAGAATCTAATTTGAAATGTCTACAAGATGGTGGCTCTGTGTGTCTTGTTGTAGCTTTTCTGCAGTGGGCAAGCACACGAGAGTGGGAATCAAGAAAGAAACAGACCAGCTTGGCAAGCCATGGGATGGGAGACAGGGCTCATTCAAAGGTCCCACAGTGACCTGGTAGCTAACTGGATTTCATATCTCTGGGTTCATCATGCCTGATGCTGTGACAGGGCTGGTGATTTCTAGTCCAGGTTACATGGAGTACAGGGAAGAGTGAAAGGGGGCTGAAAAAAGAATATTCAAACTATAGCTCCGCCACTTATCGACTATTACAGGTGAGCCACTGAACTTTCTGACCCTTAGGATTTGCATCAGCAGAGTAATAGTTTCAACATGGTAAGATCATGGCGAGAATTAAGTGACTTATTATGAGATTTAAATAAGATTATACGTATGAGGCCTTACAGCATCATATACAGTCAGCCCTCCGTATCCACAGAGTCAGTGGCACCCCACTCCAGTACTCTTGCCTGCAAACTCCCATGGACGGAAGAGCCTGGTAGGCTGCAGTCCATGGGGTCACTGAGAGTTGGACACGACTCAGTGACTTCACTTGCACTTCTTACTCTCATGCATTGGAGAAGGAAATGGCAACACACTCCAGTGTTCTTGCCTGGAAAATCCCAGGGACGGCAGAGCCTGGTGGGCTGCCGTCTATGGGGTCGCACAGAGTTGGACATGATTGAAGCGACTTAGCAGCAGCAGCAACCAACTACAGATTGAAAATATTTGGGGGGGAAAAAAGTTTCAGAATGTTCCAAAAAGCAAAACTTGAATTTGCCACATGCTGATAACTATTTACATAACATTTACATTGTATCAGGTTTTATAAGTAAGGGCTTCCTGGTGGCTCAGAGGTTAAAGCGTCTACCTCCAATGCGGGAGACCTGGGTTTGATCCCTGAGTAAGGAAGATCCCCTGGAGAAGGAAATGGCAACCCACTCCAGTATTCTTGCCTGGAGAATCCCATGGACAGAGGAGCCTGGCAGGCTACAGTCCACGGGGTCGCAAAGAGTCAGACTCGACTGAGCAACTTCACTTCACTTTATAAGTAATCTCGAGATGATTTGAAGCACACAGAGGGGACTTCCTTGGTGGTCCAGTGACTAAGATTCTGAGCTTCCAATGCAGAGGACATGGGTTTGATTCCTGGTCAGGGAAGTAGATCCCACATGCTGCAACCAATAGTTCACATGTCACAACTAGAGATCTCGCATGCTGCACCTAAGACCTGGCACAGCCAAAATCGATCAACAATTTTTTTTAAGGCACACGGAAGGATGTGCTTAGGCTATACACAAATAATATGCCATTTTATGCAAGGGAGCATCTGTGAATTTTGGTATCAATGGGGGTCCTGGAACCAATCCTCCCACCCCCAACAATTGACGACTCTACTTCCCTGGTAGCTCAGATGGTAAAGAATCTGCCTGCAATGCCGGAGACTTGGGTTTCATCCCTGGGTGAAGAAGAGCTCCTGAAATAGGAAATGGCCACCCACTCCACTATTCTTGCCTGGAAAACTTCACGGATGGAGGAGCCTGGTGGGCTACAGTCTAAGGGATTGCAAGGAGTCGGACATGATTGAGCAACTTTCATTTTAAATATTAAAACACATTATTACTAATATTAACCATATTATTACTACTATTCATATTATTATTAACACACATAGAGGCTCTCCAAGTGCAGTATGAATTATGCTCTGCCTGGGTTTGAGTCTCAGCTCTGATCTCAGTAACAGAAGGATCTTTGGCAAGTTGCAGATTCCTCTTCTCTCATGTGAAAACAACTCTTGCCATCAGAGCAAAGCTCAATGAAGATGATGGTTACTGAAAGCAAATTATTGTTCTCGAAAGCAAGTACCCCCTGTGCCTCAATCACTCTTTAAGATCAAATGCTAGTCGGGTAAAGACTGATGCCCAACCTCAGCCATGACTGCCTAGACTTAGCCTTCTCTGATATAATACTGGATGTGATTATTCTATTGGAGTAGCAAGAGAGTAAAAGCTGAGTCTCTTGTGCACTTAAAACCAATGCAATGTAATTTGCAGGTGCATTTCCATTGTCAGAAAACAATGGAGAGGGAGAAAAATATTACCATTCCGCCCCACCCAACAGCTATTTCCCAAAGAGCTGACACAGGTGACTCGTTGTTATTAACATAAGTGTTGTCGCTTCTGCCGGCAGAGGGCTGGCCTGGTCCTCTGTGTCTCCTCCAGGGCACGCTGTGGGCTGGGGTTCAGCCCAGCTCATGGCCTTCCATTATTGATAACAACGAGAACTGACTAAAGAAGGTGAACCACCATCTGATTATTCCAATTTTCAAAGACTGTGTCTCCCACAGTTATACCAGGCACCACGTTCTTCTACAGGGCCCCCTTCCATTTGGTTTGTAATGAAAGGCCTGAGCAGAGAAATTAGCTTTCTGAACCTTCCTTTTTTTTTTTTTTCTTCTCCTCTAGCACGCTGTAATAAATGGTTTAGGGTCTCGAAGCATAATTTACTGACTTCATTTAAACCAGACTAGGTGATGCTATTTACACAGCTGGTTTTGTACTGTGCCTGCTCATGTACTCCCAGCACACACAGAAGGTAAACTCCTCATCACCAAGTTTCAGGTTCCTTACTAGGAATGGTATTTCTTTTTCTAACCTTGTTTGTTTAAACATGTATGAACAGAGTGAAAGCAGAAATGGTCAATTCGAAGGTATTAGAAAAACTGATGAATCTTGATTCAAAACACTGGAGTTCAAATATTAATATCAATATTAATACAATTATGTGGCTGAGGATTTATCACCTAAACCCTCTGAGTTTATTCAGTCTCCTTCATTCATTTATTCCAGCAGTATTTGTTGAAACAGATACCCTTCCAAACACTGAAGATATGGTAGTGAAGAATCGTATGCTCTCTGGGTCCTTCATTTAAATGGTGTTAAGACCCAACAAAACACACATTTCAGCAAATATATAATCATGGTTGTAAAACATGCTTCCGAAGAGATAAAGCAAAGAGATCAGAGAGAATGACACTGAGAATCACTTCAGATGAAGAGGCCAAAGGTGTGCCGTTAGAAGCGGAAACATTGGGGCTGAGACCTGAAGGGTGGCACTGGGTCAACCACATGAAGAGTTGCTAAAAGAAGCATCCAGGGGACTTCCCTGGTAGTCCAGTAGTTAAGAGTCCACCCGGCAAGACAGGGGACACAGGTTCAATTCGTAGTTGGGGAACTAAGATCCCATGTGCTTCAGGTTAGTTAAGTCTGATGGTGGCAACTACTAAGCCCGTGTGCTCTGGGGTCCATGCACAACAACGAGAGGGTCCAGGTGCCACACAGCCAAATAAATGAATATGTAAAAAGTAAAGAAAGAAGCATCCTGGCAGGAGGAACAACAACTGCAAAGCCTTGGAAGGGATGAAGCCATTGAAATACAGCTGAGGAACAGAAAGAGACCAGGTCGCTAAGCCCTGCAAAGAAGGAACAGGACATGTTTTCAACAGGTAGGTGGCTTCCCTGGGGGTTCAGAGGTTAAAGCGTCTGCCTGCGATGCAGGAGACTTGGGTTCAATCCCTGGGTCGGGAAGATCCCCTGAGAAGGAAATGGCAACCCACTCCAGTATTCTTGCTGGGAGAATCCCATGGACTGAGGAGCCTGGTGGGCTACAGTCCACAGGGTCGCAAAGAGTCGGACACGACTGAGCGACTTCACTTCACTTCACTTCAACAGGTAGGTAGGAGCCAGAGCATTTCAGCATTTGTAGACAACACTAAGGAGACTGAAGTGGGCTTGTCCAAATGGACAAGCGTTCTAATGTGCAACCACAGCTGAGACACACTGTTATAGATTGATGGACATTAACTGAAAGATTTGAAGCAACAGAGTGATCATGACCATGATTGCACGAGAAACTAAGTTTTCCTCCTTGAGCAAAATGAGAAAGAAAAAACCAAGTCTGTACCTTTGTTATGAGGATTGAATGCAATGACGTATGGAAAATAGTGTTGACAGTACATTCGATGATGCTTATCAAAATGGTCGCGATTCTCACATTTTAAATAGTTCTTTATGGTTTTTTTTAAAAAAACGCTTGCCTATTTTATCTGTTTGCATGATTTTTTAAATGGGGCAACATGCATCCCTAATGGGTCAAAAGTCTACTGGGACACCCTTACTGGTTTCCAACTGAAGTCAGATGAATTGTGCTGAATAGATTTTCTCATAGCAGTTAGGGTCACGCAAGTCATCGCTTTGAATGCCTGTCCTGTGGCTTGTCACAGAGCGTGGGGCTGCTCAGAGTAGAGGTGGCAAAGATGTCATTTCTTTCTCCTAAGGTTGGGGGGCCTCACAGGGACCACGGGGAACATGGTGGGAAGCACACCCTACTCAAAGAAAGTAGGCTGTCCCACAGCGGCAACCAACCTGGACTTGCACACTGGAAATCGCATCCTTTTGTACCCCTAATATCCTCAAATGCACTGTGGGTGCAAGAAAGATGTATTTGGAGTTTCTAGGGAGAACCACTGTGATAATGACTCTGACAGGGCTTTGCAGGCTTCCAATCAGTGCATTAAACATGCATTTGAATCATATGAAAGGCTTGTGAAAACATTTCTGGCCCCACTTCCAGTTTCTGATTAGGTAGGTTGCAATGCGGGAGACCTGGGTTTGATCCCTGGGTGGGGAAGATCCCCTGGAGGAGAGGCACGCACTCCAGTATTCTTACCTGAAGGATCCCCATGGACAGAGGAACCTGGTGGGCTACAGTCCATGGGGTTTCAAAGAGTTAGACATGACTGAGTGACTAAGCACAGCACAGCACAGGTTGGAAGGGGGCCCAGGAATCTGTACTTCTAACAAGTTCTCAGACAATGCTGATGGTCCTGAGACCACACCTTGAGACCCACAACTTTGGAGTACAGATAATTAGAAAGAACACTTGCTAAGTCAAAGAAGACTACAGGGTCCTGAGAGCACCACGGGCTTTTTAATTTTCGACCTTTCTGTTCTCAGGCTTTCAATTATTACAAACATTTTTCCCCCCCCAGATGAAGCTGTCAAGGCAAGCTCTGGCCCCTGTGACCATGGTTCCTAAGAAACCTCGGTTTTATGAACTAACTGAGCAGAGGAGCCTATGATGAAGCCACACCAGCCATCCTCTGCCTGCAGCTCACACTCTTCTGGCCTCAGGAAGTGACACCAAAGCCTTTTGGAGGCACTTCCTTATCTCCCCATGTTTACCCGTGAATTCCAGACTAGACACTGCTGCATGTCCTGGCCACTTGACCTTCTCCCCTTCCACCCACCCCTCCCGGTTTCCAGCCTCCCCCAGCGCTGGTCTTGAGTCAGTTTCTCTAACACATGATGCCCCACTCGATCCACCAGATCTTTTCTCATGCTGCTTTTCTGCCCAGGCACCCTCACCCTCTCTCTCCTTCTAGGAAGTTAATCCCAAATGCCCTTCCGATTCCACTCTGATATGTTATGTCAAGTCACAGACATGTGGACAGGGTGCTGGGGGAGCCCAGACAGGGCTGGAGAAACAGCTTTTCCAGAGGATGGGGCATTTGATGAGGGCGTTGATGAACAGGATTTTGTTAGGTGCATCTAAAGTAGGAGAGAATAAATAATAAGAACCAACAACACAGCACAGGGAACTCTATCAATTCTGTAATGACCTCTATGGCGGTAGAATCTAAAGAAAGTGGATATACATATATGTGTAGCTAACTCATTTTGCTGTACAGCAGAAACTAACACAACACTGTAAATTAACTGTACACCAATAAAAGAGTAATTATAATATCTTTCTAGATTCCACACATATGTGTTAACATGCAATATTTAATTTTTTCCTTCTAACTTACTTCAGTCTGTACAATAGACTCTAGAAAGATGGTACAGATGAGCCTGTTGGCAGGGCATGAAGAGAGATGAAAACCTAGGGAATGGACATGTGGACAAACAGGGGAAAGGGAGGGTGAGGCAAATGGTGACAGTAGCCTTGACACGTATACACTGCAGTATGTGAAACAGACAGCTCGTGTGAACCTGCTGTATAGCACAGGGAGCTCAGCTCAGTGCTCCGTGGTGACCTAGGGGGTGGGCTCGGGGGATACATCCCTCAACAAGGAGGAGATATATGAAAACATATAACTGATTCACCTGTACAGCAGACCACAACATTGTAAAGCAGTTATACTCCAACACAAAAAGTAATTATAAAAATAAGAATAATAAAGGAGCTTACAAAAAATAAAATAAAGGAGGGGAGAATCTTTCATTCAGTCCAAGAATCACAGGTAAAGGGACAACACTGAGCAAGTGCCTGCGTGGATGGGGGATGTGATGACATTAAGTGGTGGCAGGAAATGAAGGTGTCTGAGACCGAGGTGGGAGAAGAAGTGGGAGATGTATAATGAAGTGACCTGGTCAAGGGCTCTAAATCAGCCTTCCCTGGTGGAAAGCCCATAGGTCAGGGGTCAAACGCTCAAATGCCTTCACGGATAGGGCAAAGAAGGTCAGTAAACAAAACAGGATGAAAATAAACCAGAAGGAAGTGGCAAAAACCAAGTCGGGTTAGTAAATGCAGTTTAAAAATACTCAGTTTGAAATTTAAATATGACAAGCAATATTTGAAATCTAAATTTGGCCGGCGGCAAAGTGGAGTGTCTCAGGTCAGGTCTCAAGAAGTAAATCCTGAGATGAGGATTCATATGCAAGGTGTTTATTTAGAAGGTGTTGCACCCAGAAGACAATCTGGAAATGGAGGAAGCAGGGCAGGCCCGGCAAGAAGCCAAGCAGGGGAGGGATTACAACAGCTTCCAGCTCACCTGCAGGAGCTTTTGGAGTGGAAGTGACGTCTCAGTTATCCCGACCTGAAGTGAGGGGGCTTGCTTTTAGCCCTTGCTAAAAGCTCTTGCTTTTAGTTCCTACTCCCGTGTCCATCAGTCATGGGTTTAGGGCCACCTTACACAATGGAAATCTCTAGGCACTTTGAATTCCCTGTGCAAATAGGTGAAGACAGCCCAGTCACCAACTGCAGGAAGCCAAGAGAGGGTCAAGCAGAGACTGCAAACAGACACACAAAAATCTGTGAGGAGTCTCATCCATATTCTTTACAGGGGTCTCGATTATAACCTCTGCTTCAAATAAAAAGGAAACTGTTCAGGAGTTTTAAGCCAAGGATGTCAAGCTCACCTCCACTGCAGACCCCTGATTCTCGACAATGTAGAGGATGGCCTGGAAGCGGACAAGAATGAAGGCAAGATCAGGTTGCTTTCTCCTCGAATAGGGACATTTATATTTATTAGATATGGATATTTATATAAATACTTGCATTTATATGTAGATATCCTCCATTTAGGGCTTTCCAGGTGAATCCCATGGACAGAGGAGCCTGGTAGGCTGCGGTCCATGGGGTTGCGAAGAGCCGGACAGGACTGAGCGACTTCACTTTCACTTTTCACTTTCATGTGTTGGAGAAGGAAATGGCAACCCACTTCAGTGTCCTTGCCTGGAGAATCCCAGGGACGGGGGAGCCTCATGGGCTGCCATCTATGGGGTCGCACAGAGTCGGATATGACTGAAGTGACTTAGCAGCAGCAGCAGCAGCAGCAGCAGCAGCAGCAGCAGGTGGAGCTAGTGGTAAAGAGCATGCCTGCCAATGCAGGAGACCTAAGAGATGTGGGTTCGATCCCTGGGTCTGTGACATTCCCTGGACGAGGGTATGGTAACCAACTCCAGTATTCTTGCCTGGAGAATCCCATCAACAGAGGTGCCCGGTGAGCTACAGTTCATAGAGTCATAAAGAGTTGGACACAACTGAAGCAACTTGGTATGCATGTATCCTCCATTTAGTTATGACTCCCTTAATTTCTCTCAAAAATTTGGAATTATGACGAATTTTCCAAATTTTTCTCCCTGGAACACAATTTGCTTTTACATTTTGACCTTGTATTTAGAAACCTTACTAATTTCACTAACTAGTCATTTATGTGTTGAGTCCTTTGGCTTTTCTATATATCTGATCATGTCATTTGCTGTCTCTTATACACATCTTTAACATGCAATATTTAATTTTTTCCTTCTAACTTACTTCAGTCTGTACAATAGACTCTAGAAAGATGGTACAGATGAGCCTGTTGGCAGGGCATGAAGAGAGATGAAAACCTAGGGAATGGACATGTGGACAAACAGGGGAAAGGGAGGGTGAGGCAAATGGTGACAGTAGCCTTGACACGTATACACTGCAGTATGTGAAACAGACAGCTCGTGTGAACCTGCTGTATAGCACAGGGAGCTCAGCTCAGTGCTCCGTGGTGACCTAGGGGGTGGGCTCGGGGGATACATCCCTCAACAAGGAGGAGATATATGAAAACATATAACTGATTCACCTGTACAGCAGACCACAACATTGTAAAGCAGTTATACTCCAACACAAAAAGTAATTATAAAAATAAGAATAATAAAGGAGCTTACAAAAAATAAAATAAAGGAGGGGAGAATCTTTCATTCAGTCCAAGAATCACAGGTAAAGGGACAACACTGAGCAAGTGCCTGCGTGGATGGGGGATGTGATGACATTAAGTGGTGGCAGGAAATGAAGGTGTCTGAGACCGAGGTGGGAGAAGAAGTGGGAGATGTATAATGAAGTGACCTGGTCAAGGGCTCTAAATCAGCCTTCCCTGGTGGAAAGCCCATAGGTCAGGGGTCAAACGCTCAAATGCCTTCACGGATAGGGCAAAGAAGGTCAGTAAACAAAACAGGATGAAAATAAACCAGAAGGAAGTGGCAAAAACCAAGTCGGGTTAGTAAATGCAGTTTAAAAATACTCAGTTTGAAATTTAAATATGACAAGCAATATTTGAAATCTAAATTTGGCCGGCGGCAAAGTGGAGTGTCTCAGGTCAGGTCTCAAGAAGTAAATCCTGAGATGAGGATTCATATGCAAGGTGTTTATTTAGAAGGTGTTGCACCCAGAAGACAATCTGGAAATGGAGGAAGCAGGGCAGGCCCGGCAAGAAGCCAAGCAGGGGAGGGATTACAACAGCTTCCAGCTCACCTGCAGGAGCTTTTGGAGTGGAAGTGACGTCTCAGTTATCCCGACCTGAAGTGAGGGGGCTTGCTTTTAGCCCTTGCTAAAAGCTCTTGCTTTTAGTTCCTACTCCCGTGTCCATCAGTCATGGGTTTAGGGCCACCTTACACAATGGAAATCTCTAGGCACTTTGAATTCCCTGTGCAAATAGGTGAAGACAGCCCAGTCACCAACTGCAGGAAGCCAAGAGAGGGTCAAGCAGAGACTGCAAACAGACACACAAAAATCTGTGAGGAGTCTCATCCATATTCTTTACAGGGGTCTCGATTATAACCTCTGCTTCAAATAAAAAGGAAACTGTTCAGGAGTTTTAAGCCAAGGATGTCAAGCTCACCTCCACTGCAGACCCCTGATTCTCGACAATGTAGAGGATGGCCTGGAAGCGGACAAGAATGAAGGCAAGATCAGGTTGCTTTCTCCTCGAATAGGGACATTTATATTTATTAGATATGGATATTTATATAAATACTTGCATTTATATGTAGATATCCTCCATTTAGGGCTTTCCAGGTGAATCCCATGGACAGAGGAGCCTGGTAGGCTGCGGTCCATGGGGTTGCGAAGAGCCGGACAGGACTGAGCGACTTCACTTTCACTTTTCACTTTCATGTGTTGGAGAAGGAAATGGCAACCCACTTCAGTGTCCTTGCCTGGAGAATCCCAGGGACGGGGGAGCCTCATGGGCTGCCATCTATGGGGTCGCACAGAGTCGGATATGACTGAAGTGACTTAGCAGCAGCAGCAGCAGCAGCAGCAGCAGCAGCAGCAGGTGGAGCTAGTGGTAAAGAGCATGCCTGCCAATGCAGGAGACCTAAGAGATGTGGGTTCGATCCCTGGGTCTGTGACATTCCCTGGACGAGGGTATGGTAACCAACTCCAGTATTCTTGCCTGGAGAATCCCATCAACAGAGGTGCCCGGTGAGCTACAGTTCATAGAGTCATAAAGAGTTGGACACAACTGAAGCAACTTGGTATGCATGTATCCTCCATTTAGTTATGACTCCCTTAATTTCTCTCAAAAATTTGGAATTATGACGAATTTTCCAAATTTTTCTCCCTGGAACACAATTTGCTTTTACATTTTGACCTTGTATTTAGAAACCTTACTAATTTCACTAACTAGTCGTTTATGTGTTGAGTCCTTTGGCTTTTCTATATATCTGATCATGTCATTTGTGAATAAAAACAATGATAAAATTTACTTTCCTAATGGTATATCTTTCATTTCTTTTTTTTTGCCTTCTTTTCCCTCATTAGAGCCTCCAGTGCAATGCTGACTGGATGAAATAAGAGTGAATTTATTTCTCTTGTTTCTAGGCATAGAGGGTAAAACATTAAATGTTTAGTAAAAAGTTATTATGATTATTATGTTAGTTGTACTTTGTTTAATGTCCTTCATCAGATTAGAGAGCTTACCTCTATTCCTAATATACTGAATGTTTTTCCCCACTTATCACAAATAGTTATTGACTTTAACAGAAGCTTTTTCTGCATTTATTGAAATGTTCATGTTTTTTTCCCCTCTCCTTTATTCTGCTTAAGTGGTGAATTCAGTGGATAAATACATGTTGACTGACCTGTCCATTATAGTAATTGCTTTTTTTCCCTCCTAAATTATAGGCTATTTCAATATAGAGAAAAGTACAAAAAGTTACAAAAAAATTTACAACACCTATTGACCACATTATTAAACTGTTTGTATTTTGCCATGTTTCTTATTTTTTTGCAAAGAGATAGAATATTAGAGATACAGCTAAAGACCTCCCATATCCTCCCTTCCACAATCCTAAAAGGGATGAGAAATCTTCCCATGAATGTTTTTATACTTTAAGTTCATATATGTGTCCCTATACTACTTTTAGGATTGCTTCTTGTGTTTGTAACATGTAGATTGATGGCATACAACTGTATTGTTACTTTTGCGGGTCCACTATAAAACAAGTATCTAAATGTATTTGATTTTGTAACTGAATGATCATTTTCACCTCCTCAAACCCAGTATCGTTATTGAAGTGTCTACGCATCACTCACTGATTATACATATGTGAAATAAAGAAAGTACTCATTTATATGCGACCACGTTTTGGGACTCTCATTACAACAGTGTAATAATGGTGCATAGAAAGACTGACCTATGTGACTATCTCTGCACCAACACCACCCTGAAATAATTATTACAGGTTCAAATTAAATGTTAGAGTAATCTTTACCTTTTCTCTCTCACCTTTACTCATCTGTGATAATTTCAGGTTAAACTTATCCAGTGTTCAAAAGAAACCCTTTGGGATTATGATAATTATATGAGAGTAAACTTTGACTATGCCAAAGCCTTTGACTGTGTGGATCACAATAAACTGTGGAAAGTTCTGAAAGAGATGGGAATACCAGATCACCTGATCTGCCTCTTGAGAAACTTGTATACAGGTCAGGAAGCAACAGTTAGCACTGGACATGGAACAACAGACTGGTTCCAGATGGAAAAAGGAGTACGTCAAGGCTATATATTGTCACCCTGCTTATTTAACTTATATGCAGAGTACATCATGAGAAATGCTGGGCTGGAGGAAGAATAAGATGGAATCAAGATTGCTGGGAGAAACATCAATAACCTCAGATATGTAGATGACACCACCCTTATGGCAGAAAGTGAAGAGGAACTAAAGAGCCTGTTGATGAAAGTGAAAGAGGAGAGTGAAAAAGTTGGCTTAAAGCTCAACATTCAGAAAACAAAGATCATGGCATCTGGTTGCATCACTTCATGGTAAATAGATGGGGAAACAATGTCAGACTATTTTTGGGTGCTCCAAAATCACTGCAGATGGTGCCTGCAGTCATGAAATTAAAAGATACTTAGTCTTGAAAGGAAAGTTATGACCAACCTAGACAGCATACTAAAAAGCAGAGACATGACTTTGCCAGCAAAGGTTTATCCAGTCAAGGCTATGGTTTCTCCAGTAGTCATGTATGAATGTGAGAGTTGGACTATAAAGAAAGGTGAGTACTGAAGAACTGATGCTTTTTAACTGTGGTGTTGGAGAAGACTCTTGAGAGTCCCTTGGACTGCAAGGAGATCCAACCAGTCCATTCTGAAGGAGATCAGTCCTGGGTGTTCATTGGAGGGACTGACGTTGAAGCTGAAACTCCAATACTTTGGCCACCTGATGTGGAGTGCTAACTCATTTGAAAAGACCCTGATGCAGGGAAAGATTGAGGGTGGGAGGAGAAGGGGAGGACAGAGGATGAGATGGTTGGATGGCATCACCAACTCAACGGACATGGGTTTGGGTGGACTCCGGGAGTTGGCGATGGACAGGGAGGCCTGGTGTGCTGCAGTCTACTGGGTAGCAAAGAGTCAGACACGAATAAGCAACTGAATTGAACTGATAGAGTAAACGATCTATTTTAGCATAAGTAAAAACTCACATCAGATTAATTGAAGGATATTTGGTATATTTGAAATAGTAAATCCTCCCATTCATCAACATGGTCTATTTGATCTTTTATGTAGGTCTTATTTTATATCTTCCTATACATTTTAAGAAATTTCTTATGATATTTTACATAACTTTTGCTATTGTGAGTCTTTAAAAATTATACCTCCTAATTTGTTTTTACTAGTTACAGGACACTGAGGCCTTAAATATTTTGTGTATTCTGAAATTGATCTATTACCAAACAGTACTGATAAACATTCTCATTATTTCTAATAAATCACCTGTCAATATTCATGTCCTTTCATTTTCAACAAGGGCAGTATGATTTGTGAAGACTCTTGATTTTTTCCTTGTGGCTCAGCTGGTAAAGAATCCACCTGCAATGTGGGAGACCTGGGTTTGATCCTTAGGTTGGGAAGATCCCCTGGAAAAGAGAAAGGCTACCCATTGCAGTATTCTGGCCTGGAGAATTCCATGAACTGTATAAGTCCATGGGGCTGCAAAGAGTTGGACACGACTGAGCGACTTTCACTTTCATTTTTTCACTTTGATTACTTCCTTACAGCTGTTTTTCTTCCGTCTCTTGCCCTTTCTTCCCTCCCTCCTTCCTTAGCTTGCAGGTGAAGATCTGCAGAATAGAGTTAAATACAAGATATAATCATGGAATCCATACCTCGATCCCGAGTTTAATAGAAAAGGTACTAAATCTCCATTATTTATAGGTGACTTTTGTTAGGGTAAGGATATTCGTGTCCATGGCTAGTTTCCCAAAAGTTTGTCGTTTAGAAATCATAACTTGGTGCTAAATTTTCCTATATTTTTGAGAGGATTATATAATTGTTTTTACATTAGATTTTGTAATATTTGACTATTCTTCAAATTCTTCCATAAATCCTATTTAGTCATAACAATCCTGAATTCCTTTTGCTAACACATTAGGCAGGGTGCTATTACTCAATAACATCTATATTATTGAGTAAGACCAGTCTATAATTTCCCTCTGAATTGTTGGAAACAGAGATTTTTACAAATTACAAATATGAAATGAGGTGTGTCATATAAGTAGGTACCCTGTGACTGAACTGCTACTATATTTCTAACATGCTGATGGCTGCGAACGGGGTCAGATTTAATTTAAAAACCAGGGGCACCATTAAAATTTTTGCTTTGCAGTTCTTGAGAAGGACTGCCAGGGAGATCCCCTGTCTAAGGGGGATAATGTGGGTTAGATTCTTGAGGGTGCAGGCAACACATGCAACACCTTAATCCATCAAGGGGTATCATTGGCTCCTGAAGCATGGTGGCAGACCAGGGGCGGAGTGGGAGGATCTGAAGAGCTCGGACTCCACAACTGAGCTCTTAGATTCACATGCCTTTATTATGTTACCTTTGTAAGGTCCTGAAGCTCATTTTTGAACAGCCTGGTTGCAGCTGTGCTTTAAGGGGATTAAGGGAGAGCCTTACACCCACTCCTTGGGCTCAGAGGAATGGGTAGCTCAGTAGCACGAAGAAGCACTGAGATGAGGCAACAGGTGATTGGTGAGAACAGAAAACAGCTGTCGCCGGAGTGGTGACTGGGATTGACATGTGTCAGCTGGCCCAGAACTGAGCAGAAAACATGAGTGTGCCCATTAGACCTCTGGTAGGAAATCTAACTTGAAGAATCAAACAGAAAATAGAATTCACTTTCTCACGTTAGTTGAAAGATCTGAGGATGAAATGCAGGGCCAGCTATAGAATACGCAGGATCTAGTGAAAAATAAAATGTTAGGAGTCCTCTTAAGGAGGCAAAGTCAACCTCTTTTTCCATGGTCCCATCCATGGTGAACATATTGACCAACCCCCAATGCAAGGTACTGCAACTTCCACTCTGGGACCCCACTCAGGTGCTGAATGACTGCTGAACACACTTTGGTGCTCCCAGCCTGGAGCAGAATGCCCACCACTTAGCCCCACTCTAGGATGTTTCAGGGCGCCTGCCAACATAACCGCCTTCCTAATTGCATCCAGGTCCCTGCTGGGGGTTAAGGGTCATGGTGTACTGAGACCCCATTCCATCTCACTTCCATGCTACCCAAAGCTGGAACATGGCAGAGGACAATGGCTATTGAAGAAGGGCCAAAGAGTGCAGGAGTCAGGGGATCTTCCTTGTGGTCAGGTGGTTAAGAATCTGCCTGCTAATGCAGGGGACACGAGTTCGATCCTTGGTCTGGGAACTAAGATCCCACATGCTGCAGGGGCAACTAAACCTGTGCGCCACAACTACTGAGCCTGTGCTCTAAGGCTTGTGAGCAGCAACTACAGAAGCCCACATACCTGAGAGCCCCTACTCTGCAATTAGAGAAGCCACTGCAATGAAAAGCTTGTGTATCACAACTAGAGAGTAGCCCCTGCCCTCTGCAACTAGAGAAAGCTGGCACACAGCAGTGAAGAGACTGTGCTCCACAACAAAGACTCAGTGAGGCAAAAAAAAAAAAAAAAAAATACAGGGATCAGGAACTGCGGTGGTGCCCAAGGCATAGGAACCAGGGAGCAAGCAGGTGAGAGCTTGCCCTAGGGAGGGAAGGAGCTGGCAGGAGGCAGAACCACGCCTGAGCTTCTACACTTGCTCTACTGTCCCACTGGACTTCATTCACACTTTGAAAGTGCAATCATTAACAATTCAAAAGAGCGATTTCAAAGCATTAAATTTTGTAGGGCCCTGTGTGATTGCACTGATGCCCTGTCTTGTGAAACCATTCCTGGTAAGGAGATGCAAAGGCAGTATTATTTGTCTGTCGTGGCTCATCCCTCTCTCCTAGGAGGGAGGAATTCTCACCTAATACTTGGTGACAGAATGGCTGCCAGCACCTGCACACTGTCATCTCTCCAGGTTACAGTTCAGGAGGAAAGAGCCACCTCACCGCACAAAATGAGAAAAAAATCCTAAGACTGATAAAAGAGTTCTAGAACTGCCCACTTTTGAACTAATCACTGTGCCCAAGGAGTTCAACTGCAGCTGATCCTGGAGACCTGAGTTTATACACAAGAGATGAGAAGGAGGAAACTTCAACAAAACAGGGCAGACCTTGGCTTTTTGATACAATCAGTTCAGTTCAGTCGCTCAGTTGTGTCAGACTCTTTGCGACCCCATGAATCGCAGCATGCCAGGGCCTCCCTGTCCATCACCAACTCCCGGAGTTCACTCAGACTCNCCTATGGAAAGGGAAAAAATATTAATACTTGTAAACCACATATCAGATAAGGAGTTAACACTGAAACTATGTAGATAACTCATACAACTCAATGGAAAAAAAAATCCAATTAAGACTAAGAAGAGGATTTGAATAGACATTTTTCCAGGAAGATATTCATATGATCAACAGCTATATGAAAAGATGCTTGACATTACAAATTACTAGGGAAGTGCAAATCAAAACCACAAAGACATATCACTCTATGCCGGTTAGAATGGCCATCAATGAAAAGACAAGAGACAACAAATGCTGGAATGGATGTTGAGAAAAGGGAACCTTTGTGCACTGTTGGTGGGATTGTAAATTGGTACAGCTACTATGGAAAATATGGAGGTTCTACCTAATAAATCGGCAATTTCAGTACTGGAGATATATCCAAAGGAAATGAAAATACTAACTCAAAAAGATATCTGCCCTCCCATGTTTATAATACAATAGCCAAGACATAGAAACAGCCTAAGTGTTCATCAATGAGTAAATGGACAAAGAAGCTGTAGTGATTGTATCAGTGGAACATTATTCAGCCATAAAAATGAGGGAATCCTATCATTTGCAGCAACGTGGCATTACACTAAGTGAAATTAGTCAAAGACAAGTACTAAGTGATCTCACTTAAACATAGAACCTAAAAACAAACCAAAAAAAACCCACCTAACTTCCAGAAAAAGAGAACATATTTCCAGTTACCAGAGGCATGGTGTGAGGTCAGAGGAGGGATTGGAAGAAGGCACAAACTTTCACTTAAAAGATAACTAAGTACTGCTGCTAAGTCGCTTCAGTCATGTTCGACTATGTGCAACCAACAGAAGGCAGCCCACCAGGCTCCCCTATCCCTGGGATTCTCCAGGCAAGAACACTGGAGTGGGTTGCCATTTCCTTCTCCAATGCATGAAAGTGAAAAGTGAAAGTGAAGTCGTCCAGTCATGTCCAACTCTTAGCAACCCCATGGACTGCAGCCCACCAGGC
The DNA here is from genome assembly GCA_006410615.1 of Neotragus moschatus. Taxonomy (NCBI): domain Eukaryota; kingdom Metazoa; phylum Chordata; class Mammalia; order Artiodactyla; family Bovidae; genus Neotragus; species Neotragus moschatus. The sequence goes on along the minus strand of SJYA01002795.1, from coordinate 442,576 downwards.
TCCTCCATCCATGGGATTTTCCAGGCAAGAGTACTGGAGTGGGGTGCCATTGCCTTCTCCGTAGCTAAGTACTAGAGATGCAATATATAATGGGAGAATTATAGTTAACACTGATGTATGATAGGAAAGTTGTTGAAAGAGTGAATCCTAAGAGTTCTCACTACAAAGAGAAGTTTTTTCTTTTCTTTTTATTGTATATATATGAGAAGACGGATATTAGCTAAATCAATTCTGGTAATTATTTCACAACATATTTAAATCAAACCACCGTAATGCATAATTAAACTTATATAATGATATATGTCAATAATTTCTCAATAAAACTGGAAAAATGTATATAAGGTCATAAAAATGTACATGCATCTATGCTATGTACATGTGCATACTTTCAGAAACACAAAAGAATTCGTATGTTTTATAAAGGATGGGTATCTATTAAAATGTCTTCCCCTTTGTTTCCATGTCTTTAGTCTTTGTCTCTCCCTTTCTTCCTGACTTTTCCCCATCTCTGTTTATAGTATGTTTTTCCTTTCTTCTGCGTAGGATAAATTTAAGATGGAGCATATGAGCTGGAGAAAGTCCATTCCGGATTTGCATTTTTGCTAGCTACTTGCTAATTGTTATGACTTTGGACAATCAGCTTCAGGGTTGCTAAGATCTCTGTCTACGCCTCTGTCAAGTGAAAATCAGTAGGTTTCCACCTCCAATGCTTGTTCTGAGGATTAAACAAATTTCTATATATGAAATTCTTAGCACACTGCCTTTCATGTAAGAACTGAATCTGTATATGTTACTGTGTATAAGCTCCCTCCCATTCTCTATTTTTAAAGCTGTCTGGACCATTATTTTTCTGGATGACAGTGTTTTGCTCTCAGCTTTGACTTATGAAGTATCTTAGTCCTTGATGGCTAAGGGAGGAACCTATGTGAGGACAGAATCCTCAAATGGACTCTGTGGAGTTCACACGAGCATCCCTATTGTTGACGGAGAATGAGTCCCAGTGGTTTTAGGCCATAATGCTGGTGTGTGTGGGAGAAAAGAACTGGAACAAGCCTGAGTCATCAGTTTTGCAGTACCATCTTCCTCTCCTTGAAACTCTTCAAAAGTTACTCAGCTCGTTTTGGGATCATGAAAACAGATATGGGAACTATCATGTATCAGAAGTCAACCATGTGCTGGAAAATACATGCAGGGCATTTTTTTTTTTAAATAACACATTCACATACCCCTCCATTTCTATGAACTTGCATAACCTACGCATTATGTATAGTTAGCTTCCTTTTCTAGATAAGAAATGATCTATTCCAGGTTATTGAGTCAGAAAGAGATCAGGATATGTGAGTCTTGGGCTGGCTGACTGCCAACTCTCTGCTTTCTCTACTTCAATTGTTGTATGTGAGGCTGTTGTTGTTATTACTATTACTATCATTATGATAATGTTTTGTCATGGTGGTTGCTGAAGGTGGTGATGATTCATACTGGTACAATGTACCAGTACTACTTTTTCCATCATGATGCTGACAGACATTTCTTCAAGAATATTAAACGTTGCCATACCAACAAGCTCAACTGACAGGAAAACTATGCTTCATGTCAATGTAAATAGTATTAAAAGTGTCACAAAGAAAACAGGGATGGGAGAAGTAGATTTTAGTTTATCAAATTATTATATAAAAGATTGACAAGAATGTCTCCTCTTACAAAAGTGTAAAAAAACCACAGCATATCAGTGTAACATTTACCCTTCTCATAGGCAGAGAAATGGGCCTAATAATCTTTCAATGACATTTCAGTCTTTCATTCAATATTTTTTTGAGAAATATGCATATGGTACTTCCCTACAGGCTCCTTTCCACGCCAACATTGTGCTTTGCAACCAGACCAACCCATTCATATCCCACTCATTCATCAGCCAGGACAATGGAACTCTGGACCCCCAGGACATGTCCAAGCGCACATCCATGTCCAAGAGTGCACATCTATTTATTACCTTTCCTTACTGGATTCTACAGCCCAGTGACCCCCTGAGTCCTTGCTTGGTTTCTTTTCCCTGTTTCTCACTTGCCCTTGGAACCAAAGCCTACACTGAGTTCTCTGATTTGACACCTGGTATTGCATTTGGCAGAGGAAACGCCAGTTACTAGACCTCTCTGGCCATTCTTAGTTTAAAAAACGTAACACAATTCTGGTGATTTCCGAACATCACCTTGTGATTCAGCTCAGGACTGACTCACCATTCTTCCCTCCCTTCCATATTCCCGAAGGAGAACCTGAGAGCTGTCTCAACAGAAGAAATGTTTGTGAACAGCACAAGGGTAAGTGTTGATATTTCGAACAGTGCTTTCGTATCAGTTCAGGCTAAATCACAGCAGATGGTTTGATTGTGGTGGAAGCACTGTGAACATTAATACGTGTGTGTGTGTGTGTGTGTGCACGCGCGCGCGCGAGCCTGCATACTCTGCCTCACATGATTTTTATTCCTTGAAAATCCAGAGAGTGAACTGTTGTTGTTTAGTTGCTCAGTTGTGTCTGACTCTTTGTGACCCCATGGACTGCAGCACGGCAGGATTCCTATCCTTCACCATCTCCCAGAGCTTGCTCAAACTCATGTCCATTGAGTCGGTGATGCCATCCAGCCTCATCATCTGTCGTCCCCTTCTCCTGCTGCCTTCAGTCTTTCCCAGCATCAGGGCTTTTCTAATGAGTCGGCTCTTCACATCAGGTGGCCAAAGTATTGACGCTTCAGCATCAGTCCTTCTACTGAATATTCAGGACTGATTTCCTTTAGGATTGACTGGTTGGATCTCCTTGCAGTCCAAGGGACTCTCAAGAGTCCTCTCCAACACCACAGTTCAAAAGCATCAATTCTTCAGTGCTCAGATTTCTTTATGGTCCAAATCTCTCATATATACATGACTACTGGGAAAACCATAGCTTTGACTAGATGGACTTTTGTCCGCAAAGTAATATCTCTGCTTTTTAATATGCTATCTAGGTTTGTCATGGCTCTTCTTTCAAGGAGCAAGCGTCTTTTAATTTCGTGGCTGCAGTCACCATCTGCAGTGATTTTGGAGCCCAGAAAAATAAATTTTGTCACTGTTTCCACTGTTTCCCCATCTATTTGGCACGAAGTGATAGGTCTGGATGCCATGATCTTAGTTTTTGGATGTTGAGTTTTAAGCCAGCTTTTTCACTCTCCTCTTTCACTTTCATCAGGAGGCTCTTTGGCTCCTCTTCACTTTCTGCCATAAGGGTGGTGTCATCTGCATATCTGAGGTTATTGATATTTCTCCTGGCAATCCTGATTCCAGCTTGTGCTTCATCTAGACTGGTATTTCACATGATGTACTCTGTATATATGTTAAATAAGCAGGGTGACAATATACAGCCTTGATGTACTCCTGTCCTGATTTGGAACCAGTCTGTTGTTCCAGGTGTGGTCCTAATTGTTGCTTCTTGACCTTCATGTGGATTTTTTAGGAGGCGGGTAAGGTGATCTGGCATTCCCATCTCTTTGAGAATTCTCCACAGCTTGTTGTGGACCTCTCTAAAACAGGATTTTCATTTCCTTACTATTTTGTACAATTGTATGGCATGCAGCCCACTCCAGCATTCTTGCCTGGAGAATCTACTGGACAGAGGAGCCTGGCAGGCTTCAGTCCATGGGGTGGCAAAAAGTCGGACATGACTGAGCGACTAACAGTTTCAAACCTTCACTTTCATGTCATTACTAGGGGTTTTCTGAGGTTATAGATACTCATTTCTCTCTAGCTAGTGTTTAAAAGACAAGTTCTGAAAGAATGCTGACTCCTTGGAAGTTAAAGAGGACTCGCATTTCCTTTCCATTTCTCACTTTCTGTCACATTTCTCCATCTCCAAACTAAGTTGAAATGTAGTTCGTTCATACTCAACACACAGAAGTCAAATGAAGCAGAGACACAAGAGTCTGATGATTAGAAATGAAGTTATCCCATACCTACTTTAGGAAGTTCGGTTTGTGCTCCATTTCTCTGCAGGGCTATTTCAATGTGGAGTTACGGACATTGACCCCGCAGCTGAAAATCTTGCAGTAGGGGTTCTCAAATGGATTGTCAAAATCTCTAGGGTAATAGCAAAACTTGTTTTCCCATTATATCACCAGAAGAGGGTTTGAACCATTTTTATTTGAGATATCAACAGAAAAATTGACCCTGAAGTCTAGAGAATTTGGGGACCTCAGCCAGCCAAATAGTAAATTTGTAAATAAATGGTGAAATTAAAAGGTACCCATTATTCAAGACACAGACACTCAGGCAGTAAGGAGCTCCATGAAGAGAGGGACGAGTAGTTGGTATCAAATGGTTCAGCAACTTACAGGCAAATGATGGCTGAGAAGAGACCATTAGTTTTGGATGAGTAAAGGATCATCTGTGATTTCTGAAAAAGGAATTTCAAGGTTGTGGTGGGAACAGATAAACAATTGCAAGTGATTGCAGAATGATTGCATGCAGACTGTACTGACAGCTTTGCTGAACTCTTGGTAGGAGATTCCAGGACAAGACATTATTGCATTAGTAGGGCCACTCTGAATGCTAAGGCTAGTGTTATATACAGATCTATTCATAAATCTAAACAGAAAACATCCTATAGAGAAGAAAGAGGCATCACCGTCTGCCACGCCACCATGGCAATGCAATTAAGAATATTGTTTTGAACCTAAAAGCTTGAACAAACAGTAAAGTAAATTCTTATATTGTAAATTACACATAATTTGTCACGAAGCAGGGGGTTAGTCTTTTCTCAGTTTTTTTTTTTTTTTTAAGTACTTAACATCTCAAGGCGCTTTGAATAGATATTATTGAAACAATGAGCCTTAAAGAAAAGTTGGGATATAGAGCAGCCTAAGTATTTAAACTATTCAGGAAATTGTGTCCCTTCCTGCTTTCTCTGTATCTGCCTCATTCTCTCCTCATTTATCGTGTTCTCTCTCTGTATCTGCCTGTTAGCAGAGAAGACGTAAAATGCCAGCTGAATTTTGAGGGCTCTGGGGAAAGCCTCCACGGGTCTGAACACCAGATTCATCACTTCCCAGCTAGGTCACCTTGGGTAAGCTTCCTAACATCTTGGAGCCTCGATTTTCCTGCACCTTTGAAACTGGTTAACAAGATAAGGACCTCATAGGGTGTTGTAAGTTCTTAAATGCGGCAATCTATGTAAACTGAATGTTGGAGCGCCTGATACATATTCACCATCTAGTGACAGCCCTTGAATGGCACCAAATCCCATAGTGAGTCCACATCTGAATGACAACTGGAGGTGGTCAAGCAGGGGTACTCAGTTGTGTTCGACGTTTTGTAATCTCATGACTGTAGCTTGCCAGGCTCCTCTGTCCATGGGATTTTCCAGGCAAGAATGCTGGAGCGGGTTGCCTTTTCCTTTTCCAGGGATCTTACTGACCCAGGGATCGAATCTGCATCTCTCGTGTCTCCTGCATTGGCAGTGGGATTCTCTACCTCTGCACCACCTGGAAATCAGGATTATGCTAATTTGTGATCGTCGGATTAAACCTATAATTTCTGAGTTGCATTATTGATTCATTTCATCCTTCTTTTAGTATCTGTTTTGTACCTCTGTGATGGGCACTGACTAAACTCCGTGGTATTAGTACCCCTTCAAAGCAAGGGGAGCTCACTGCCAAGGTATGTGTGTGCTTAGTCACTCAGTCATGTCCTACTCGTTTGACTCCAAAAAGACTGGTGGACTATAGCTCACCAGTTTCCTCTGTCTGTGGAATTCTTCAGGCAAGAATACTGAAGTGGGTTGCCATTCCTTTCTCCAGGGGATCTTCCCAACCCAGAGATTGAACCTGGGTCTCCCGCTTTACAGGTAGATTCTTTACTATTTGAGCCACCAGGGAAGCCCCTGCCAAGGTGTGTGCTAAATTGTTTCAGTCATGTCTGACTTTGCAACCCCATGGACTATAGCCCACCAGGCTTCTCTGTCCGTGAAGATTCTCTCGGCAAGAATACTGGAGTGTGTATAAATGGAGTGACCCATAAATGACCTCTCTGTGCCTCAGTTTCTCCTTTAAAATAGAGCCAATAAGAGTAGCTTCTTTCTGGGATTACTGTGAGGACCATATGTTTAATACACATGAAATTGGCAAAGTGGCTTGTCAAAGTGCCTAGTCATAGTGAGTACTTGTCAAACAGCATCTATTTGTTATCATGGTTATTCTTGCTATTGTTATTTTTAAAGACTAAAATAAAATGTGACAAGAGGTAGTGAATATATACGTACAAAGTATCAAGTGAATACATAGGCAGAAACACTTAATTCCGGATCAGACATCTGAGAACACTTTTCAGGCAAAGGTACTTTTGGATTAAGATTTTGACAACGAGAAGAAATTTTCCTGATAGAAAAGGATATTCCAGGGTTGGTAACAGCAAAATCAAAAGTATGAATGCTAGATGATGGATTTGGAGGATGGAGAGACATTCGATGCTATTAAAACCGAGACCCTTAAACATGAGTTCTGAAGCAAGAATCATATCCTTAGACAAATGGGGATTGACATATACACACTATGTGTAAAACAGATAACTGATGAGAATCTACTGCATAGCACAGGGAACTCTACTCAATGTTCTGTGGTGATCTAAATTGAAAGGAAATCTAAAAAAGAGAGGAGATATTACCTGATCTTTGCTGTAGAGCAGACACTAAGACAACATTGCAAAGCAACTATACTCCAATAAAAAATTTTTTTAATGAGTTCCTCTGTCAAGTTTATGATTAACCTCTCTATCCAAAATGTTATTTTCTTTTTTGTCTAACACCTGTTCCCCCTCAAGATTGAGGGGTATTGAAGAAAAAGGGGGATTGAACCTGGATCCAAGCCCCAGTGTCCCTGTCCTTTAAGGTAAAAGGCTTTTCTGCTAAAGGCTATGGCTTTTCCAGGGGTCATGTATGGATGTGAGAGTTGAACTATAAAGAAGGCTGAGTGCTGAAGAATTGATGGTTTTGAACTGTGGTGTTGGAGAAGACTCTTGAGAGTCCCTTGGACTGCAAGGAGATCCAACCAGTCCATCCTAAGGGAGATAAGTCCTGGGTGTTCTTTGGAAGGACTGATGTTGGAGCTGAAACTCCAATACTTTGGCCATCTGATGTGAAGAGCTGACTCATCTGAAAAGACCCTGATACTGGGAAAGATTGAGGGCAGGAGGAGAAGTGGACAACAGAAGATGAGATGGTTGGATGGCATCACCAACTCAATGGACATGAGTTTGGGTGGACTCTGGGAGTTGGTGATGGACAGGGAGGCCTGGCATGCTGAGATTCACGGGGTTGCAAAGAGTCAGACACAACTGAATGACTGAACTAAACTGAATTTAGTCTCCTAGGCCTCCCCTGAGTCTCAAAAGGATGGCTCAAGAGTTCATTTTTAGGAAATGGGAAGATGTANAATTCCGGATCAGACATCTGAGAACACTTTTCAGGCAAAGGTACTTTTGGATTAAGATTTTGACAACGAGAAGAAATTTTCCTGATAGAAAAGGATATTCCAGGGTTGGTAACAGCAAAATCAAAAGTATGAATGCTAGATGATGGATTTGGAGGATGGAGAGACATTCGATGCTATTAAAACCGAGACCCTTAAACATGAGTTCTGAAGCAAGAATCATATCCTTAGACAAATGGGGATTGACATATACACACTATGTGTAAAACAGATAACTGATGAGAATCTACTGCATAGCACAGGGAACTCTACTCAATGTTCTGTGGTGATCTAAATTGAAAGGAAATCTAAAAAAGAGAGGAGATATTACCTGATCTTTGCTGTAGAGCAGACACTAAGACAACATTGCAAAGCAACTATACTCCAATAAAAAATTTTTTTAATGAGTTCCTCTGTCAAGTTTATGATTAACCTCTCTATCCAAAATGTTATTTTCTTTTTTGTCTAACACCTGTTCCCCCTCAAGATTGAGGGGTATTGAAGAAAAAGGGGGATTGAACCTGGATCCAAGCCCCAGTGTCCCTGTCCTTTAAGGTAAAAGGCTTTTCTGCTAAAGGCTATGGCTTTTCCAGGGGTCATGTATGGATGTGAGAGTTGAACTATAAAGAAGGCTGAGTGCTGAAGAATTGATGGTTTTGAACTGTGGTGTTGGAGAAGACTCTTGAGAGTCCCTTGGACTGCAAGGAGATCCAACCAGTCCATCCTAAGGGAGATAAGTCCTGGGTGTTCTTTGGAAGGACTGATGTTGGAGCTGAAACTCCAATACTTTGGCCATCTGATGTGAAGAGCTGACTCATCTGAAAAGACCCTGATACTGGGAAAGATTGAGGGCAGGAGGAGAAGTGGACAACAGAAGATGAGATGGTTGGATGGCATCACCAACTCAATGGACATGAGTTTGGGTGGACTCTGGGAGTTGGTGATGGACAGGGAGGCCTGGCATGCTGAGATTCACGGGGTTGCAAAGAGTCAGACACAACTGAATGACTGAACTAAACTGAATTTAGTCTCCTAGGCCTCCCCTGAGTCTCAAAAGGATGGCTCAAGAGTTCATTTTTAGGAAATGGGAAGATGTAGAAACAAATAATAGATGTTGGTTGGGGAAATCAATAATAATTTAGATTATAAGCCAGCTGAATAGAACAGTCACCAAACTTCCAGCTCCCTGAAAGATACAGATAAAAGGTCTAATACATATTCGTAAGCTGTTTTTACAGGAAGCAAACCCCCACCCAGATGAAAACTGCAGACCACAAGCAGAGACCCCAGACTGGCTAAAACCAGATCGGTGAAGCTCGAAACTTCACCTTGATGCCAGTCAATCTGAGAATTGTGCACAAGCTGATCATGTTCCCTGCAGCCCTCTCTCTCACACTGCCTTTAAAACTTTTGTCTTCTAACCATCAACATGGAGATGGTCTTATGACATTAATCCACCATCTTCCTGGGTTGTAGGCGTCCTGAATAATGCAACTTTTCCTTTTCCTCCAACACTTGTCTGTCGGTTATTAGCTTTTTGAGTGGTGAGCAGCTGAACTTGGGTTTGGCACCAACCTTTCTAGTTATACCATGAAATAACTTGCTCATTTTGCTAATCCACGGTTCTTAGCATAGTGTCTGATACGTAACGGTTGACTGGGTGGATGAATGGGTGGAAAAGATGGATGAAAGGATGGAAGGGAAGAAGCAGGAACAGACTGAGGGAAGAAAAATTGGCTGCAAGGATGTGAGGAGGGAAGGACGGATGGAGGGAGAGTTGGGCGAGTGGATGGATGGATAAATGGATGGAGGGTGAGATGGATGTCACTGTCGTCCCAGCCTCCTTTCCAGCGATGGCTATTAGTGGCACATTTGGGATGACTATTTCATACCTTAGTCTGGTTCAAACATCCCCTCCCAGGGCTTCCTGCACTCTGCTCAAAAAGGCCAAGTCTAATCGATGAGCAAACTTGATCCTACAACCCTCAAAAGGCAGCTGTGTGAAGAGTGCCTTTGAATTTGTGGTAGTACTACAGACCTCAAGTTTCTCATAATGAATCTGGCTGTCAAATTTTAGAGGTTGCCAGAACACATGGCAGAAGAGAATCCTTACTTGCAAAGAGTCTCACCTAAATATGTTTTCCACCTTCTAGGAGTCAGCCAAGCATTGACGATATGAAACCATGGACTCACATTCCTATTCTGGCAGTGCCTCCAGGCTTAAACTGTCACCTCTCCTTACAAGAGCCATCAAGGAAAGGGGCATAGTTTTGCTCCATTTTGGAGCATCAGCACCTGGAAACTGACCACAGTGGACAGTGCTAAATTCCACAGTTGGCTGCACATTTTCTCATCTTCTTTCTTTCCCATTTTGATTTTTTTTTAAACTACCATTTGGATGTTTGGTGCCAAGTTAAAAAAAAAAAAATCAATAAACCCAACATTAGAGCACCAAGTGTAATATAGCTCGACTTCCTGGAACACAGACCTCAGGGAAAGCGAGAAACATCACGTTGAAATGGTGCTGAGCTCAGACCGCAAAGCTGTTTGGGATGGAGAGGACTTGCTCAGCAAGATTTTGATACCTTCAGATGCAAATGAGACAACCCCTGCAGGAGCAGTCTTGGCATGAGAGCATGTTGAGAGAGTTGTGGGAGACGACAGCCCAAGGAGCTTCCACGGCCATGCTGGGAGTGCAAAGGCGGCACGGAAGGAAGATCGCAGCTCTGGCAACAGTGGAGGTCTGCTGGAAGGTCGAAGGCAGAACTCGTTGCTGGAGTCCTGTGGAGCCTGGTCTCGCCACAGAGAACAGAGTGCTGCAGCTCTTACCACCCCCAACAGTTCATTTCATGAGAAACAGATGATCATTTGAGTTCGGGCTTTTAGGACACAGATTCAGAGGCCCAAATACGTTGGGCAATTTGAACAACCAACACCAATGACTTCACTCATGCGTTCACAGATTAAACAAATGTTCACTGAAGGTCAACACTGAAATACACTGGTGAGCAAAACCAGCTTCTGGTCCTGCCTTTGTCAGGTTTGCGGTCTGGGGTGGGAAACAAAGACAGCAGTCAATCGATTGCCCAAATCAGTGTGAAATTACAATTGTGATAAATGCCACAAAGGAGAAGGGCTGTGGCCAACAACTGTTGGATATTTACTCCCCCTGGCCCTTCATACATAAGCTCTCATTTAAGTCTCAACAACAGCACTTCCATTTGATAACGTTCATCCAGACTATCAGTCAACAACATACAACTTTAGCAGCAAGGGGACTTTGAACAGGAATTGAGATGACTTAGACATCACAGACATCATAGACCCTGTCACCTTCTCATCCTTGTGCTTCTCCCATTAGCTCCGACTCTATCTTTGTAGTAAGTAATGATTCTCTAGTTGCTGACTATGCGAAAAGAGCTGGGGAGGCAAATGCCTGTGTTCCTCCTTGGTCCAGCCCTCTTGCCTGTGAGTCCAGTAGAGGTGGTACTTAGAGTCCAGACAAAAATCAAGCAAGTCATTACCCTTTCCTATTCCATCTGACTCTCTGGGTGTCTACTGAATAGAAGTGAAATGTTATGAATAAAGTGCTATGACCACAGTGTTTAAAAAAAGTCAATCACTAAAGCCCATAATTGATTATTAATTTTTACTAAAACGGCATGTGGCTATCTTACTGCAATAAGATACTGACATAATGCGAAAGAAGAGACACTTTATAAATAGGAGGCTCCATCAATACACTGATTAGTTGGTCCAGCACTTCATGCAATGCGATTTTTGTTTAATAAGTCACATTATAAATCATCTTCTGAAATGTTAATTAAGTGGTAAAACATTTGCTGAAAGTTAAAAGTTACCAAGAACTTAATTATAACCTTGTGGATGCCATTTCCAGTCAATTATGGACCCTTCTTATAGTCTTGATAAACCACAAAATGCATCCTGTTAATGATCAATTGGTACTAAATTAGCTAGAATTAGTTTTTATTAAATCTAAATTAGATTTTTATTTGTGATACAATAAAATACTACACCCAGCCCTTGCCACTATGATTGGGGATATTTCTATAGAGAGTGATCACCAGATGTCTAATTGGGCAATTAATAGATACATTTCCCAAATTAACATAATCGGGGGACCTGAAAAGAAAACAAAATGATTATTCAGCCAGTAGACCATCTTTCTTTGCATCCTGCCTTTCAGTTGGGGATGTCAACCAACCCCTCATTCTTTTGGAAAGCCATGCTTGTCAGGGCTGGATTCCTACCAAAAATGGTCACTGCGACCCCAAAACCAACAGCTTCAAAGTTCGCCAGCATGGAGATGGCAATTACGGAGACTGCCCAGAAGTTCCTCTCCCATGGGTGGCTCTTCCAGGTCGTGCTGTGCCTTCGGGCAGGTATAGCGCGCCTGTGTGGGGTGTACAGAACCACAGAGGTATCCAGCCAGATAACGGGGTGTTCACACAGCTGATGGGAGTCCAAACGCTCAAGCCCATCTGCTTCCAAAACCAAGTTTCCAGATGAGTTTCGTTTGCTGTTCCAAAGCTTTTTCACTTAACTGTTTAATATACCACAGAAGGGACTGCAACTTAACCTCTCCATTTATGCCATCTACTAAAACACTTTATAATTGCTTTCCCAACATGTTCAATTCATAGTCTCAACGTGTGTCCGCTGCCATCTGTGTTCTCTTAAGAGATAGTTCTGCCCCCCCCCATATAAATAGGCTCTGTTCAGCTGTCATCTGTAAAGGGGGCTAGGGGGTGTCGGCTGCGCTGTTCACTCTGGTACCCAGGCTTCACTCTCTGATTCCTGTTCATCCAATAGTTTTCTTAAAACTCAGGAAACTATACCAACAAACGAGCAAAAATAGGTGAAATATAAAATAAAAAAGTAAGAGTTCTTTATATATAGTTCTTAAAACTTACTTTTAATTGGAGAGTCATTGCTTTCCAATGTTGTGTTGGTTTCTGCCATACAACAACACAAACCAGCCATACGCATATCTATGTCCCCTCCCTCCGCAACCCCATCCCACTCTAGGTCATCACAGAGCACCAGGCTGAGCTCCCTGTGTTTGCCCCAACTTCCCATTAGCTCCCTATTTTCCATGATAGTGCACATGCGTCAGTGCTACTTTCAAGAGAGACTACCCAGGAATGAATTACATAAGGCTTGTAAGAAGGCAGTGAGGAGTGCGTCAGCTTCCATCAGTATCTGCAGTCTTCTTAGTGATGCCGTGCCATCCACCTCCTCCAGGAGCAATGGTGAAGCTCTGTATGGGGTGGACCATAGCTGTTCAGGACTGCTTTTATTATTGGAATCGCTCTCTTAACTGCTTCCTAAGTGTAGGCTGGCCCATCCCAACCCTCACTCAGTCAAGGAATCTGTATTTCCAATCACTCTTTCTTTAGGAACTCATTCATTTAGCAAACAGTCAGGAACTGCTTTTCTGCAGAGCTGGGCACTTAGACACTAGGATGCAATGGCAAATTGACTGACAATGGTCCCTATTCTCAAGGGGTGCCATCCATGTGGGAGAAACAGACTATAAGTGTGAACTATATATAATTGCAAAATGCCGCAAATGCTATGCAAGGCAAGAAAGAGTGAGAGCTATAAGGAAAATAATGGGCTTTCCTGTGGTTCCGATGGTAAAGAATCTTCCTGCAATGCAGGAGATCTGGGTTTGATCCCTGGGCTGGGAAGAGTCCCTAGAGAAAGGAATTGCAACCCACTCCAGTGTTCTTGTCTGGGGAATTCCATAGACAGAGGAACCTGGCAGGCTACAGTCCATGGAACCCCAAAGAGTCGGACATGACTGAGCAAAAATAATGGAGGCTTCTTTAATTAGACTGGTGATTTAAATTGAAACCTGAGTGGGATTAAGTCCAAAGGAAAAACACTGAAACAGACTTTGCAGGGGAAGGAGTTTGGTTATTGAAGAAGCTTAGGAGGCCTGGAAGAAGAGCGGTCATGGCATGGTGAATGAGGGGGAAGGTGGCATGGGCAGAGAACTAGGAGGCCAAAGGAGGTGGCAGTCAACACAGGCAATTAACGAGCACGAGAGGAGATGAGACATCTGGAGAAATTAGGCGAGAGAACAAGCTGATATGCTTGGGCTCTCAGGTCATCATTCTTGCTGACGGGTGGAGAATGCATAGGAAGAGGCTGAGATGGGGAAAGCACGACTGGAGGCTGCTGAAATTCTCCAGACAAGAGAGATGGGGGGATGGAGGGATAGGAGGTGGAAGGGAGAGAGGTGATAGACGGAGATGCATTTTAAGAAAGAACCAGAGGGATGAGTTGATTATGAAGCTGAGGCTAGAGAAAACTCAAGCAGGCGCCTAGGTTTCTGGCCCGAGCATCTGAGTTTACCAGTTCATTCAGCTTGTAGTCCTTGAGCATTGAAAGCACTTAGCATACACCAGAGCTGGATATGACAAAGGCGGGCCGGACAGCAAAGGTTCGTGCTCTCATGGAGTTAACATCCCTTGAGGGGAGAGCTGACAAGCTAATTGCAGAGAATTCCTTCCCTTTCCAGTCATTCGGAATCTGGTTTTTGGAGAACAGGACATTTGTCAGCTACAATTCTAAGACAATTTGCTTTGGCGATGACTGTGACTTGCTCTCATCCAATATAAATTCAGTTTCTTCCAAAATGACTTTGCTTGTCTCCTGCTGGGTCAGGACAGATTTCAGAGACCTCTTTGGTGCTATTATATTACAAATGATTTCTAGGTCTGGGGTTTCCTCTATGGGTGTGATTCAGGAGGCACCATGAAATGCCTTTCACTTTACCCCCAACCTGCTGAAGACACGTGGAAGTTTATTTGGGGCCTCACCCATGGTTTATCATATAATGACTTCACAATCAATTCCATTTTTTGTTTTATACAAGGTCTCCTCCTAATTATTACAGTTATATGGATTACCTATATAAAATCTGGGGAAGAAAAAGGAAAAGGAAAAAAGTATAATCACTCATGATGCTATTCAAGTTTTATAAAGCAGTTTTATAATTCTGTTGCTCTCTTTATGTGCATATTTCAATGAAGCTTTTATTATAAAAATTTTTATTTTGAATTTAACAATAAGACAAATCTGTTTTTCAAATGTTTTGCATAGCTATGACTTTAATACCCTGGATGCATAGGTTGTTTCAGGGTATCACTATCCTAAGCATAATTTCAACAACGTGTGCGTGCGCTTCTTGTGCTATTCAGGATTAGCTCATCTTTACTTGTATCTTGGAAGTAGAATTAATGGGCCAAAGGTAGGAATGTTTTAAAAGCCCATGATACATATTGTTAAAATGCTTCTAAAAGGGTTGTGCTAATTAATGCTCCCTAGAGAAATGCAGGAAAGAAAGTTAAGCCAAACTCTTTTAAGCATCATTTTCTCTTCTCTCCCGTCTATTAAATTTTTAATGTTTGTTAATTAGATGGGTGAAAAATTTCCTCTCATTTTTGTAACGGCCTCCTTTTTAATTTTTATTGGAGGTTGGAACCTACCTACTACCCCACATGGGCCTATAAGTCATTTATAATTCCTTTTTTGTGAATTGTTTTGTTCATGTCCTTACTCTTATATTGGAGTCTTAGCTTTAAGTTTTTCTGTCCTTATTCATTTCTATGAAATTTGTGTATCTGTACCACCACTGCATTCTCTTCTCCTTTGCTGGCTTTTTCTTTCCTAGCCTACCCCCTGGCAAGAAGAGAGTCTTTAAATATTCATCACATACATAGATTTTTATAAAAATGATCAGTATAATCAAGAGAAAAAATTTTTTTCCAATTAATCATTCTCTTATTTTAAAAACCCTAAAAATCAGAAGTCTACACCACAGAGAACTATAGGGAAGCACAAGCAGTGAACTCCATACTATCACTGATTCCCTGTGGGATCCAGGTGGACCCTGCTCTGGAATTCAGTCTCTCCTGCACTGACCATGGGAGGACACTGATGGAGTTGAGTCAGGGCTCAAGATGGAACCAGAGAAGTAGAAAGAGGAAGAGAGAGTGTGGCTTCAGAAAGTACACCTCCCCTAAAGCAGTGAAAACCAACAAGCAAGCAAGCAAACATCAACAAAATGCATGCATACATCATGCAAGTGAAGTATTACACCCTCAGTCACGTCTGACTTTTTGTGACCCCATGGACTGCAGCCCGCCAGATCCTCGCTCCATGGAATTCTACAGGCAAGAAAACTGGAATGAGTAGCCATCCCCTTCTCTGGGGGATCTTCCCAATCCAGGGACTGAACCCAGGTCTCCTTCATTGCAGGCAGATTCTTTACAGTCTGAGCCACCAGAGAAGCCCCATGCATACATAAGATAGGAGCTATCTGCAACTGTCTTCTAATCACAAAGCCATTTCATGATTGGCTACTGGCCATTAGTATTTTCTCCAGGAATGCATGAATCTAGAATATCCTTCCAATCATGCTGCCCACAGTAGCTCCTCTTTGTCCAAATCAAGCAAAAGCTGCTACTGTTGATTGCAATTTTCTTTTATATATATATCTCTACACAGAGAGACAGAGTCACAGTTCTCCAGTAAAACTTATATATAAGTTTTACTTGCTGCTGCTGCTGCTGCTAAGTCGCTTCAGTCGTGTCCGACTCTGTGCGACCCCATAGACGGCAGCCCACCAGGCTCCACCGTCCCTGGGATTCTCCAGGCAAGAACACTGGAGTGGGTTGCCATTTCCTTCTCCAATGCATGAAAGGGAAAAGTGAAAGTGAAGTTGCTCAGTTGTGCCCGACTCTTAGCGACCCCATGGACTGCAGCCCACCAGGCTCCTCCGTCCATGGGATTTTCCAGGCAAGAGTACTAGAGTGGGGTGCCATTGCCTTCTCCGAAGTTTTACTTATATATATGATATATATATATATATATATATATATATTTACTTATATATAAACATATAAGAGAGAGAACTGTGACTCTGTCTGTCATCAGTGTATTTAACCATGCCACTATTCCTCAGCCACAACCATACTGACTCATTTATTGATTTCAGCACAATCTATTCAACCTTCCTTATTGACAGGTCACTCTATTTTGTTGATGATTTATTAATAAATGTCATATTCATAAAGGTATGTGCTCTGAGTGTTTATGTTCCAAATGTGGTATCATTTAGGTTAAAACCAAATGTTATCTATACACTAGCTCCAAGGAGAGAACCCTGACTCTTGTGAGGGTAACTGGCTGCTGCCATATGGCAGGGCTGGAATTATGGTTTCACTGAACACAGCCACCTTAACCCTGTATCAAATGATTCCTACTAAACCCACCACACAACTTCAAATGTAGCATTATTCTTACAAAATATGTTATCACAAATATGGTGACTTAACATGAATTTTTTAAATCTTACAGTTTCATACATTAGAAGTCCATAGGTCTGAGCTAAAAGCATGATGCTAGCAAGGCAGTGTTCCTTCTGGAGCTGCAGGAGAGAATCTGTTTCCTTGACTCTTCCAGATTCTATGACTGCTCACATTGTTTGGCTCCTAGCTCCCTTCCTGTGTCTGCAAAGACGGTTAACACGGCAACCCTCTGACCACACTTCCATTGTCACGTCTCTGTCTGCCCACAGCCAGAAGAGATTCTTCACTTTCAAAAACTCATGTCATTAGACTGAACTTACCTGGGTAATCCCAATGATCTCTCAGTCTCAAAGTCCTTCATCACATTTGCCAAGTCCCTTCTGCCGTGAAAGGCAATGTATTCAGAGTTCCCTGGAACTACAATGTGGACTTTTCAGGGGGAGGTGTGTTTCATTCTTCCTATTTGTCTTAGTCGGTTCAAGCTGCTATAACAAAATGCCACAGACTGGGTGGCTTATAAACAATGGGAATTATTCTCTCACAATTCTGAGGCTAGAACAGCAGGGTACCACTATGGTCAGGTTCTGGAGAGGGTCTTCTTCTGGATTGCAAACTGGTGACTTCTTGTGTCCTCACATGGCCGAGGGCAGAGAGATAAGCAACAGGCATTCCATTGACACTTACAAAGGCACTAATCCCATTCATGAGAGCTCCACTCTCATGACCTCATTTAACTATAATTATCTTCCCAAAGCCCCAGCTCCTAATAACATCATCACACTGGGGACTAGAGTTTTGACATGTGGATATTTGGACAGATACTACTGCAGGAGAACATGTCAATTCCAGAAAAATAAATGACCCAATTANCCCGTGAGCACCCGGCCCCATGATTTTCAAATCTCATTTCTTCGGGTTAACCAGCACCCCGTTGGCACTAGAGCCTGGCCTCACCTGCTGGCCCTCTTCCCCCGGGGCTCGGGGCCCCCTCCTCCCGGCTTTCTCATCCAAGTGGCCCTCTGCTGGTCTGCCATTGCAGCTGTGCCCACGGGCTTCCGCGTTCCGAACCTCAGCACCTTCACCCTCCCCAGCCTGCACGCTGGCCGCCTCCAGGTGCCAGAAACCGCCTCCTCGACTCAGTCGTCGTGTGTCTGTCCCCCTCACCCCAGGGACTTTCAGATTGCCACATCCTTAGCTGCTCATCCCCCAAACCGGTCGGTGGCAGGCAGCTCCTGGGAACAGCTTTCATATAGGAGCTCCATTGTCCACGCCAGGCTTCCTCTGCTGCTCCCGTCCACACCCACTAATCATCACTTCTTTAAGTCTTGGGATTTAGTTGTCCAAGGTCTGTTGGTCCTTTAAGAAGTTTCACTTTGTACACAGGTTTTCTGGTTTTGCTCTTTATCACGTTGTTATATTCTGCCTTGTCTTGTTTTGTGTATTGTTCTGTTTCTCTGAACTGTAGCAGGCATACATCATACTTGATTATTTGGTACTACTTAACTTTTTTAAAAGCTTGTGGTTACACGAATAGCACAGAGTTCTTGAGTTCTCAAAGTTAATCAGGTTATCCTTTTTTCTACCTTTTATGTCCCAGTTCTGTAGTTTTCCTCCAGAACAGGGTCCAGCCCAGGATCCCAGGTTGCCTGTCTGCTACGGGGTCCCCATCTGGGTGTGTGTGCAGACACAGCCAGGGCTGGGGGAGGTTGGCCACACTCCTTGGGTTCAGTCTCGGCCTCCTGACTTCATCTGTCAGCTGAGCAACATGGGACATTCATTTCTTGTTTCCTAGTCTCAGTTTCATCAAAACTTAAGCAAGGCTTAAGGTTTGAAGAACAGTGGAGTCCATCTATTAGTGTTGTGTGCTCAGCACTACACTCGGTTCATATTAAGCCCCTGGTAGATGTCAGCTGCGCACATCTTTCTGGAAATTTCTCCCGACTCTCTTATCACAGAGTCTGGTGTCAAAAACCAAGCTGATTTTGAGGGCCAGACTGACCCTCAGTTCTGTGTTTTCTGTCTTAGTCATCAGGCCATGATCTTCCTGCTTGGGACCCGGGAATAAATCCACACTCTTGCTCCCTTATTCTTTGTCCTCATCTCTCTGGTCCCCATCAGGGGGCGTAGTGGCTGTTATCCAGTCTCCCCTCTGCTGTCCCAGCCCTGGGTCCTGCCCAGGTATTTTCCCCAGGTGCCTGGCTCTGCACATCACCCACCCCTCTCCCACTCCCCTGCAGCCAGCCCAGGCAGCTCCCTCCCTTGCCCCCAGGCATTCTGCCCGGAAGGCCTTTGCTTTGCTCTGTCCGCCCCAGCAGTGGGCGCCTGCAGCTCCTTTGCAGCTGAGCTGCCCCCCAACTTCTGCAGCACCTTCGAGGCTCCTGATACAGAGTATAAGGCTCCTGCCTTAGGGAAGGGGTTTCCAGCCAGCAGGGCTTCCATCTTAATGTTTTCTTCCCAGCACCGGTCACCCCTCATAAAAGCCTTGGGAAGCAGAGGGTAAACTGATTTGTGGAGGAAACTGAGGAGGGCTTTGAATATGAAAATGTTAATACAAGGTGATTGCCATAGAAGCTACAGGACTGTTCAGGGGCACGCCCCCACGCACTGCTCCTGCCGTTCTGCCAGCCTTCTTCCGGGGCCTGTTCACAGCGCACAGAACTGGATTGCTAGTTGGTCAGAAGTCCTTCAGGGCCACTGAGACCAGCTGCTCTTTTTCTGGGGTCTCCTTCCGCCTTGCCATTCCCTGTCCTTCCAGGAGGAGGGGCAGCGCACTGTGTCCTCTGCCTCAGCCCCACTGCTGAGTCAGCATCAGGCTCCTCTGAGCGACAGACAGGCCCTCTGTACTGTGGCTTTTCTGCTGCCTTCCCGCTTTGGACGCGCCTCATTCCTTTCTCCTGAAGACCGTGTTCTGTCTACTCGATCTCTTAAAACTTTGTGCTGGGAAATCTCAGTCATTATCTCTTTTTCTCATTTTCACTCTAACTAGTGAATTTACGTGTATCACTTGGCTCGTTAGGAAAAACTTCAGCCCTTTGCTCCCACCAGTTCCCTCCAAGAGATGATCAGTTTCCACTGGACTAACCTGTGGAACTTGCCTCCATATCTCTAAAAGATGTACCAATACTCCTGTTTTTTGGTTTAGGGCAGCGTAAACGGGCTGGGAAAGATATGCGTTAGACCCGGGCCCTGTCTCATGTCCTTCTAGCTCCCCGCCCTCCACAGAGTCTCCCTTGGTTCAGATTGAGTTATCAAGACTCGTCATTTTCTCATCTTTCAGCTGTGTTTTCCTTGGAGTTCACCTTCTTTGTTTGCTTAGATTTTTGATCTGCTGACTCAACCCCACGGTTTCAGCCTGTTGTCTCCCTCTGGGTTCAGGATTTTGGGGTTCCGCGAAGGTTCCATCCATCCTATCTTCCTGTGGGAGCTTCAGCACCCTGCTCTCACTGCCCTGGTGCCCACGCCCGCCTGGCAGCTGCTCATCAGGCGTCCGACTCAGCCTGCCTGTTTCCTATTGTCTTTGTCCCAGTGAGCATAAGCCTCTTAAAAATCCCTGTGCCTCTCTGGCTCTGGCAGAGGGTGCCCCGGTCCCCCAGGCTCCCCGTTCCCCGTCCTTCTCCATGTTGAAGGGAGTGTGGGCTGGGGCTCCTGCCTGCTTTGTCCATCTCTGAGGTGTGTCACCTGAGCGCCTGGCACACACAGGTGACTTGGCCCCTGGTGTCCAGACACGGGCATAGCGTGGCCGCACCCTTGGTGCCTGAGTTCTCTGGCCACTCAGCCCTGCCTCAGCCCCTCGCTCTGCCTGGATGGTGTACACGGCTCCTGCCTCAGCCCCGCTTCCCTGGCCTGCAGCTTGGCGATGTCAGGCTGGTCGCTCTGGCTGGGTCCAGGCCCTTGGTGTGCGGCCTGCTGCGTCCTGGCTGCTGTCTGATGGGGCCACCTTGAGGACCCCGCTGCCCCTTTCCTGGGCACTGTCTCCACACCCCTGGGTCATCTCGGGCAGGCCAGTCCCGCGTCCCCAGGTCATTTCTGGATTGCTGTGCTGCCTGGTTGAGGCCTTCAACCATCTTCTGACACCTGAGGGCAGGCCAGCAGGGGCTGCGCTCTGAACTCTGGCCTCTGACCTTGGCTGGGCTGTGACCTCTGGGTGCTGGGCCATGGGGGCAGGGCTTTAACAGCTGGTTCCCCCCAGGTCCTTCCTCAGATCCCCGTGAAGAGTGGTGGTCCCCATGGGGCAGGGGTCCTCGGTGAGTGGCTCGCCCCTCTCCCCGCCCATACCCTGGGAGGCTCCTTGGGGACCTGTTGGCAGCCCCTTGCCTTCCAGATGCCCAAACGGGGAGGGAGGGCAGGCAGGCAAGAGGGGCCAGGGTGGGGGCCGCAAGGCAGGGGGCCTGCTAGAACCAGCCCCTCCCTTCCCCCCAGGGGTGCACCTGGAGGGCCCGTTCATCAGCCGGGAGAAGCGAGGCGCACACCCCGAGGCCCACCTGCGCTCCTTTGAAGCCGACGCTTTCCAAGACGTGCTGGCCACCTATGGGGGCCTGGACAATGTCCGCATCGTGACACTGGCCCCCGAGCTGGGCCACAGCCACGAGGTGATCCGGGCGCTGACGGCCCTCGGCATCTGTGTGTCCTTAGGTAAGGGTGAGGGGGTGTCCTCGCCTCAGGGCATCTGTGCTGGCTCCCAGAACTGAGTCTGGGTTCCCACAGGGCACTCGGTGGCTGATCTGGGGACTGCGGAGGAAGCTGTGCAGAGTGGGGCCACCTTCATCACCCACCTCTTCAACGCCATGCTGCCTGTGAGTCCCGGGCCTGCTTGGGAGGAGGGGGCGGGGCCCTGCAGTCACTCACTGCACCCTCCCGCCCCACCCAGTTCCACCACCGCGACCCGGGCATCGTGGGGCTCCTGACCAGTGATCGGCTGCCTGCAGGCCGCCGTATTTTCTACGGGATGATCGCTGACGGCATACACACCAACCCAGCTGCCCTGCGCATCGCTCACCGGGCCCATCCCAAGGGTGAGTGGCAGAGCAGGGCAGAGTGGGAATGGGCGGGAAGACGAGGTGGGGCAGGTCCTGAGGCCCCCTCTTCCTGCAGGGCTGGTGCTGGTCACTGATGCTGTCCCTGCACTGGGCTTGGGCAACGGCCGACACACGCTGGGGCAGCAGGAGGTGGAGGTGGATGGGCTGACAGCTTATGTGGCAGGTGAGTGACCCCTGTCCCCAGCCCTGCCAGCGTGAGGTCAGCCCCTCAGCACTCTGGTGGGATGTGAGCACCTGGGTATTCCCTGCTGACCCCCGGGGTGGCCCAGGGTACCTGGGGTCCTTCCCCCCGCTTGCCCCCAGAAACTGCCCTCTCTGCTCTCAAGGCACCAACACACTGAGTGGCAGCATCGCCCCGATGGACACCTGCGTACGGCACTTCCTGCAGGCCACAGGTCAGTGAGGCTGGGAGTGTGTGCCACGTGTGTGCCCCCTGGTGGGGCAGAGTCTGCCTCTGGAAGAGGCTGGAGGCAGGGACCACCAAGGTCTGTGTCTGGTGGGGTCCCCAGGAATGTGGCCAGGGTCCCGCCTGCAGGAGGTTCCGTCAGCAGGAGAGGGCAGCACGAACCAGCCAAGGGCCAGAACCCAGAGCGACTGGCCCTGGTGCCACAGCACCCAAGGGTGAGGCCTTTGAGACTGTAGCTGCAGAGCTGTGGGGTGGGGCTGTGCTTCAGGGTTGGCACATTATGGGGGTTAGGGGTGGGTATCTGGCAGAGGCAGTGGTGGGCCAAGCCCTGTGAAGCCCTAGGCAGTGCCCTGGGGCTGGGGTGTCAGGCAAGGGGCCAGGGGGAACGCTGTGGTCCAAGGTGCTGGTTGGAGGAGCAGAGAGATGGGTTAGAAGGCAGATGACAGCGGTGGCCTGGCTTGGTGAGTGAAGCAGGGGCTGGAGAGAATTGGGGTACCAACAGCATCACCAGGTTGGGGGGAGGGGAGGCCTTGAAGTTCCGGGTCTGGGGAGGACCCTGCTGGGGACCCTCTTGCCACCATGCCCCACCCCAGCTCTGCAGGGAGCTCACTCACAAAACACTTTGGACCCAGATACTGTCAGCCCCTCCCCTTGGCTTCCAGGGAGAGCACCCTTCCCGGAAGCAGGACTTTGGGCACCTGTGAGGCCACCTGGGACTCGATGGTCTGCCCCTCCCCGACCCCCACCCCGTCAAATGGCAGAGCCAGCCAGGAGTCGGGGATGGTCACCACCACCTGTGTCCCCAAGCAGGCTGTGGTGTGGAGTCTGCTCTGGAGGCTGCGTCCCTGCATCCAGCACAGCTGCTGGGGCTGGAGAAGCGCAAGGGGACCCTGGACTTCGGGGCTGATGCAGGTCAGGGCTCAACGGGGCAGCCTGGGACAGGGCTGGGGTGGGGGCAGGTGGGCCGCAGGCAGGCGCTTCCCCATCCCCAGGTGCTTCGCCTGGCCAGGGCCTTGGTCCGGCCCCCCTTCCCCATCGGGCAGGCCAGGCTTTCTGGCTTCCGAGATGGGCATGGCAAAGGTGTGTGGGAGCGCTGTTGGCTGCCCTCTGCTGCCAGGAGCCTTGCTCCCGGGGCCTCAGTTGGTCTATGATGGGCCAGGGTGTCCTGTGGAAATCGTGTTCTGGGCCTTGGTTCCCCCACCCCAGCCTCGTGGTGGGGGCAACAGCGGTCCTGCCTCTGCCCCTTTCTCATCGGCCCCCTCTGACTCAGACTTCGTGGTGCTCGACAACTCTCTTCATGTCCGGGCCACCTACATCTCAGGCGAGCTGGTGTGGCAGGCGGAGGAGGCCAGGCCATGACCCAGGACCACCGCTGGAGGGGATGCCCAGCCCCAGATGGACACTGTCGGCTGGGCATTGGGGAGCTGGTCTCCAGAGAGCGAAGGGAGCCTTGGCCCAGGTGGAGGCCTCGGCCCAGAGGCGGCGGCTTGGATAAACGTGTGCCCCGTAGGGATGCGCCTGGTCTCTGAGTTTTGCTTCACAGTGGGACTTTGTTCTGCCCTCACCATGTGCCTTTGGTGGGGTGGGTGGGTGTTTGTCCCTTAGAGTTGTTAGTGGCCTCTCCACCCTGCCTGTGGGATTCTGGGGCTCAGTGGAGGCAGCAGGGCCCCTCTCTGTTAGACGGATGTGTCGGAGGCCTCAGGCCCACAGGCAGATGGGCCAGTTGCAAAGTAGTGAAGGGCTGGAGGAAAGGGCTTAGGGAGCAAGCATGAGGGTTAAGTTTGCCTGTGGCGCTGAGGGAAAGGGAGCTACATCTTGGGATGTTCAGCAGGAAAGAACAGGATCCATTGCTCCTGGAGACAAGGAAATGGTGGAAGGAGCTGGAGAAGGGAGGGGCCTCGGGTGGGCACCACAGAGGGTTTGGGAGGCAAGGGTGTGCTATGGGTCACTGTCTGCACTTCTGAGTTGGGTGGGCAGAGTGGAGGCCCAAGGCCACAGCACTGGACCAAGATACAACAGTGGGCCCTCCTCTCTGACCTTCCAGAAAAGTCTGCACTGGGCTTGGGGTCCCTGGGCTGACCCTGGTCAACCTGCCCAACCAGCAGTCCCACGCTGCATAGAGCCCTTGGGATAATCAGGGCTCCAACCCCACCTCCTGATCCAACTCCTGAGCAGGTGCAATGATCCATGTGTGCCCGGGGTTGGCAGAAATGTGGGCGACCCTGCCTGTGCTGGTGGGCCGCTTAAAGTCCTCGGTGTATGTCCATCAGTGTCATCCTGTGCCTTCCATGTCCCCAGCCCTGGCGAGAGCCCCCCATGCTGGGAGCATGGGCTCTTAGGCTCCTTGGATAAAACAACTTTGAGGTCTGGGGCAGGGGGTTCGGGGGTGCCCTGCTGGCTCTGAGGACCATGACCCAGCAGGGGTTGGTGCAGCCCCAAGCCTGAGGTCGTCTTGACTTCCCCTCATTTGGATCCTGGGGTGGCCACCCCTTCCCCCTTCACAAGGGAGCAGCCCTGGGGGCAGCAGGTCTAGGGCAGAATTGTCCACGGCCCCAGCCACTGCTCCTGCCTCTAGACACTAAAGGAGGTGTCTGGGCCCAAGGGGACAAAGATGGTTGCAGGTCCCAGCAACTTCTGGGAAAAGCAGCCATGTGACTCAGGGCTGAGGGGTGATCTGGGGCTGGGAGCCACCTGCCAGAGGAACAAAAGCGCCTCTACCTGCTCAGCCCAAGGCCGCCTCCAGGTGTTCCAGTGTATTAACCCCTCCTTCCTTCTGTCTGTCCACAATCCAAAGTGGGTGTTCCTGTTTGTCAGCTGGGGAAGCGGGAGCACGAGGTCCCATGGCTGGTGAGCATCGGCCAGAATGTGGCCTGACTGCCCACCCAGGGATTTCTGATAATGCTTCCTCTGCAGAATCACGGAGAGGCTCATGGACGTGGTGGTCAGTGGAGTGACACCAGGGAGGTTAGGCTGGAAGCAAAGGGAACTACCTTGCACAGGCCCAGGGCTCAAGCTTAGTGTGAGGTTGGAGGGAGTGACTTGGGGGCTGGAGAGGAACCGTGTCATGGGGAACTGAGCCCTGCAGCTGGACTGGGAGTGTGGGTTTTGAGGTGGGGCAGCCATTGGAGGTTTTTTAGTTTTTTTTTTATGTTAAATACACAGATCGTTCGCCATTGTAACCATATTGAAGTGCAGAGTTCCGTGGCATTGAGTATGTTCACACTGTGCAGCCCTTACCAGCATCTCCAAGTCTCTACAAAGCCGACCTGCGCCAAGGATGCCCTCGCTCCCACCCCTTCCCACCCCCTCACCCTCTTCACTCACTTGTCCGAGTTTGAAGCTATTGGGTTTTAGATACAAGGATGTCCCACGTGGGTAGTAAGGAGACCCTGTGGGGTAGCAGTGGGGCCAGACTCGGGTAAAGTAGGGGGACAGGTTTTCCTTGATGTGGGCGTGGGGGTGCGGGGGGGAGGTGACACCAGGTGTGTGCTGAGTCACTAGTGAGCGCTGGCGACTTTCACCATTTGGAGAAGGTGGAGTGGGATCAGGGTGGTGACCTGACATGCTCCCAGCTTCTCCTTCGTGGTTTGTGTGGGTGTGGGTGGACATGGGTAAGAGGCTCTGCAGGGACGTTCCTGTCCCTCGCAGCCGCCGCATCGCAACTCCCCCGGGCGGGGGCAGGGGCCACCTGGCGGCCGAGCTCGGGCGCTGTGAGGCTTCCCCTGGCTGTTGCTGGGGGCTCCCTCCCGAAGTCTTGGGCCAGTCTTCGAGATGACGGGTCTCCAGCCCCCGAGCGCACCCGGCATCATGGTGGGCTGTGGGCTTGGAGCCGGCTGCAGGCGTGTGCAGTGATTGCGGCCGGAGAAGCCGGGTTGGGGACAGGCGGGTCGACAACGCCGAACCGGGCTGTGCCCTAGAGTCCGGATGTCCACAANTGACGGGTCTCCAGCCCCCGAGCGCACCCGGCATCATGGTGGGCTGTGGGCTTGGAGCCGGCTGCAGGCGTGTGCAGTGATTGCGGCCGGAGAAGCCGGGTTGGGGACAGGCGGGTCGACAACGCCGAACCGGGCTGTGCCCTAGAGTCCGGATGTCCACAACAAACCTGGTCCAACTCGTTCCGCCGCGGCTCAGGCGTCGGGCCTGAGAGGGAGCGCAGGTCGCGGAGGACTCGCGCGCCCTGGGCAGGGCTCTCCTGCGGAGGGCTGCGCCTCAGCTGAGCAATAGGGGCGCTGGGAGCCCTTTGACGTCTTCAAGGGGTGGGCGGGGAGCTGGAAGCCCGGCCCCGTCCCCTGCCCACCTCTTCCGAACCTGTAGCGCCGGCACCCCAGTCCTCTTCTCGGCGCCCTTCTTCCCCCAACCTGTAACAGCTAGGTGTGGTACTTCATAACGTGGTCCTGGACCCCTTTCCACATTTACGGCTCTGTTTACAAACCAGGATTGCAATTGTAATAGGGCTCTGCCATTCACTAATTTTTGAATTGAACGACATGAAGGGGAGAGCTTCCCAGGTGGGTATATGTGGACCTGTCTCACTG
This sequence comes from Neotragus moschatus, assembly GCA_006410615.1. Lineage (NCBI taxonomy): Eukaryota > Metazoa > Chordata > Mammalia > Artiodactyla > Bovidae > Neotragus > Neotragus moschatus. The sequence goes on along the minus strand of SJYA01002795.1, from coordinate 415,772 downwards.
TTTTAACAAGGTGTCCAGTGTTCTCCAAGATGGATATTCCTTGACTTGCCCACCGTGGACCTATTGGGTTCCTCCCAACCCAACCCCAGCTGCCCTGGGGAAGATGGACCGTGGAGTGACGGACAGGGAATTCTGCGAACTCTGGTGTTCAAGTGTGTCTAGAAAGCTGCAAGGGGTCCTCCCTGGGCACTCCTTTGGGCCCCGTGGGTTCCTTCTCCATTCTGTGGCCTCAGATGGGGCTTCTGTATTAATTTCCTAGTGCTGAAAAAAAATAATTTCTTAGTACTACTGGAACAAATTACCAAAACCTAAGTGGCTCAAAAAGACAAACTGGTTACTTTACAATTCTGGAGGTCAAATTCAAAAATAGGCCTCAGTGGCCTGAAAGTCAAGGTTGTGACATCTCTCAGGAAGACTGTCTTACCATCACCAGCTGGTGCACACCACCAGCCCTCCTTGGTTCATGACTCCCTCCTACTGGCAACACCAGCAGTGGCGGGCCAGCTTCACATCCCACCACTCTGCCTGTTTAAGGCAGGGGTCCCCAACCCCCAGGCCACGGTACTGGTCCATGGCCTGTTGGGAACCAGGCCACACAGCAGGAAGTGAGCAGTGGGCGAGCGAGCAAGGAGTCATCTGTATTTACAACTGCTCTCCATCACTTGCTTTACTGCCTGAATTCCACCTCCTGTCAGATGGGTAGCGGCATTAGATTTCCATAAGAGCACAAACCCTACTGTGAACTGCACATGCGAGGGATCTAGGTTGCAAACTCCTTATGAGAATCATCCCCAAACTATCCCCTCCTACTTGGTCCATAGAAAAATTGTTTTCCACGAAAACTGCCACTGGAGCTAAAAATGTTGGGGGCTGCTGCCTTAATAACTCGTGATTGTATTGTGCTTATCTGAATGATCTCCAGATTTTAAGGTCAGCTCCCTGGCAAGCCACCTTAATTCCTTCTTTTCACGTAAGACAGCATATTCACAGGTTGGGAGATTCCGATGTAGACATATTAGGAGGCTCTGTTATTCTCCCACTGTATCTTCTGGGGAGAAGGGACTAGGCCCGGGCTCCGCGCAGCTACCATCAGTGTATGAAGGTGCTGTTGCCCTACATACCGATCAAACCGGATGTTTGCAGTCTTTGGAATTTTGACTGAGGAGTTGGTCCATTTTAAAGCCAAGAAAGTCCAGTTCTGCCCTCCCTCTCCCAATACATATTGTCCAGGCTGTGGGATCTTAGTTCCCTGACTAGGGGTGAAACCCAAACCATGCCCCCTGCAGTGGCAGTACGAAGTCTGGACCACCAGGGAAGTCCCAAGAGGAAACCCAGTTTTAGAGAAAGAAGCTTACTTACCTGAGACCTCAGGCAACTTTCTATCTCCAGAATTCCAGTCTAATGTTTTCCTCACAAAGCATGATTCATATAGGAGGATGTTTAGTCAGATGGCTTGGAAATCATTGGGTGAGTCGCATTTTTCATCCATCCACCGGCAGCCATGAGCAAACGCATCTTGGGAGCCTCAGGAGTGGTGACCAGGGACTTGGAAGGCAGAGGCAGAGACCATGCTGTGATCTCCAAGCCGTGACCTCCTGATAGTTCCTGTGTGTGTGTGTGTGTGTGTGTACTCAGTTATGTCCGACTCTGCGACCCCATGGACTGTAGCTCCACCTGGGCTCCTCTGTCCAAGGGATTCTCTAGGCAAGAATACTGGAGTGGGTTACCATTTCCTCCTCCAGAGGATCTTCCCAACCCAGGGATCTCTTGTGTCTCTTGCGTCTCCTGCATTGGCAGGCAGATTCTTTACCACTGCACCACCTGGGAAGCCTGGAGAGTCCTCTTCTGTCTCCCTAACTGGATGCGTCCTGACTGGTCTCCCAGCCTGCCCTTTCCCAGGTACAGCCCTTTTTTTTCCAGACTCACAAACCTCCAGGGGTACAGGCCTGGCACCCTTCTTCTTTTGTCTTTCCCTGCATCCCAGCAGAACTGGAGTCCTGACCCTGCCCTTGACCAGCTGTGGTGACCACCCTGGAAGGTGGTGCCTAGTGATCCCACCTCGTGGAACGCAAACTCTCCTGCAGTGTGTCTCACGTGGTACCATGAGGTCCCGTGGGACCTGCAGACTGTCAGAAGTGATATTGTATTGCTTCGGACATTAGATTATAAAAGTCACTGTGGCTTCCATCCTCGGTGTTCCCTAGGGACTCATTCTCTCTGGAGATGGTTCCGCTGCCATGGCATGGAAACAGCCCTGCGGAGGGACCCAATGATGAGGAACCCAGGCTTCCACCAGCAGTTGGGTGAATGAGCCCTTCTGGCAGTGGATCCTGCAGCTTCAGTTGAGCCTTTCAATGACTCAGCTGCCGCTGACATCTTGCCCACAACCCCATGAGAGGCCCTGAGCCTGAACCCACCAGCCAAGCTGCTCCCGTATTCCTGACCCGTGGGAACCATGAGAGCATCAGGGTGTGCTGTTTCATGCATCTGTGTTTTGGGATGATTTGTTCATAGTAATAGATGATTAACACACTAACTCTGCGATGTTAGGCAGGTTCTGTAGCCTCTGAACCCCAGTTTCCTCCTTTGTACCCCAAGAGTCAGAAGTGACTGAAGCATAGAAAACGGCACAGTGCAAGCACAGGGCCTGGTTTCCTGAGAGTACTCCATACCAGGGGCCATGTGCTTCCCAGCCCCCTCCCAGGTTGGTTACTGTCATCCTCCTGCCCCTCCCCGGGCGGGGCTTGACCTCACAATGTCAGGCCAAGCCACTGCACTCTTGGCCTGAGGTCACCCTCGAGCCGGCCAGGGACAGAGGCTCTGCCCAGGGAAGGGAGCGGGGGCTGTTTCTTTCCTCCAGCTGGGCTGCCTATGAACTGTGCCAGGCCAGGTGAGTCCATCTGCCCTCCTCCCCACTGTCCTGGGATGGGCAGCCAGAGGCATCCATGGAGTGGGTGGCCAGCCTCTCCCCAGGTGAGAAGAGCAGCCTGGCCTGACCTGGGTTCTGCACGCTGGTTGCCTTTCTGTCCTGTGAAGACTGAGAATTGTCCTGCGTTCTTCTCTCACCTGCCCCTCCCTGCCCTGACTCTGCCACCGCTCAGTGACCTTCAGGGCCACAGCCTCCCCTCTCGCCTCTCCCCTCACCCCTGCTCCTGAGTCTGGCTGGGCTCAATCCTCCCCACCTGTTCTCCAGTGGGCTCTAGCGTTGACCACAGACTTTTCCCTCAAGCTTTGTTCCCCTCCCTGTTTCTCTTTCAATAACTCAAGATCACCAAGGCCATGGTTTGGTGTCATAGACTCTAATTAAAAATAAATAAATAAATCTCAGACTGCAGTTCATATTCTGCAGCTTGCTTCTTTGCCCTTATACTTAGTTTCCATGTTAGAACTTTGCTTTGTGCTTTTCAACAGCTGCAGAAAATTCAGGATGAGTGTACCTAACTTACTGCTCTCTCAATAAATTTTTGTGTGTGTGTTTTTTTTTTTTAATTTGGCTTTTCTGCTTTTTGCTTTGTAATATAGCCATGTGGTCACAGACATCCTCATACAGCTTTACATTCATGGGTGAGAGCTTCTTAGAATTTCCATGAAGAAGTTACACCATTTTATTAATCTTTTAAAAAATAATTTTATATTTTTCTTTTTCATTTTATTAATCATTATTTGCATCAATGTTTAAGAGGCCAATTAGTCCTAGAAAGGCTGGAAATGAGAAAGCAGGCCCTCCCCCTCCCCCCGCCCTCCNACCCACTCCGCGCGCCTCCCCCAACACATCTCTCTCTAGCCACGTTCCATTTACTGCTGGTTCTTCCAGGAAGTATTCTGTTATTTATGTCCATCTTTCTAAATAATATCTTTCTACTTTATGACCTGCTATATCAGTTGTGGTCATTAGCTGCTGCCTTTCTGTTAAAAGAGGGAAGGATTCAGCTGTCTCATACCCTCCTTCCTCTCCAGGTACCTGCCAGGGCGCAGTAGAGTAATTACCGGTTGAATCAATGCATCTGTGTTGTGCGTCTGAGTAGCTATCACTCGGGGCCGAGATGAGCGAGCAGCCTCCTGAACTTCAGATGGTGCTTCCTTTCTGGTATGGCTGTTTTTCTGAAGTTTTCCTCATCCGTCTGTCAATTTCTTCATTCACTTTTGTTTTTTAAGAAGCCACTTTGTGTGGAAGGATCATTTTCCTTGTTTTTTTAATCTTTAAAAATTATTAGCATTTGTTTATTGTTGGCTGCGCTGGGTCTTTGATATTGCGCATGAGCTTTCTCTAATTGCGGTGAGCAGGGACTACTTTTCCTTGCAGTGCACGGGCTTCTCATTGCAGTGGCTGCTCTCCTCACAGACCATGGGGTCAGTGGCCCTGCAGCATGTGGGATCTTCCCGGACCAGGGTTCATACCCAAGTCCTTTGCATTGGCAGGCGAGTTCTTAAACACTGGACCACCAGGGAAGTCCCTTAATTCATTTTTTTCCTTAATTAAATTTTTTACATGGTGAAATCTCTCATAGAAGCTGTCATTTTCAGTATTTTGGGGGAGCCTTCTGAAGCCTGTTCTCCTTGTGTCTGAGGAATCTTGGGACTTCTCCCCATTATCCATTTCAAATTGCACCATCTCCCTGGGTACTCCTGAGGCCCCACTTACTTTTTTCTCCCCCACAGCACTTATCTTCCAACATCCCATAAGATTTGCTTATTTATGATGCTTGCTGCCCTCCCTTGCCCTCTCCACACACACTGTCTGCCCTCCACCAGTGGTAACAGAGTACCAGGAGGGCAGAGATTTTTGCTTTTTGTTCACCAATGTCTAGCACACTGCTTTGCATGGAGAGGAGGTGCAGTGCATGCTTGTTGAATGGACAGTCTCTGGGACTCCCCTTCCTGGTCCTCCTATGTGCTTACTTCCTCATTGGGCAGAGCTCATCCTTCCGTAACTTTCTGAGAAAGGGTGCTTGTGAGATAGATATTTTCAGATGTCTATAGTTATATGTATATTGACATGCACATATAGCGTAGAGCCTGCAAATTTCTTCACATGTAGTTAAGTTCAGTCACTCAGTCGTGTCCAACTCTTTGCGACCGAATGGACTGCAGGCTTCCCTGTCCATCACCAACTCCTGGAGCTTGCTCAAACTCATGTCCCTTGAGTCAGTGATGCCATCCAACCATATCATCCTCTTTCATCCTCTTCTCCTCCTGCCTTCAGTCTTTCCCAGAATCAAAGTCTTTTCCAGTGAGTCAGTCCTTCATATCAGATGGCCAAAGTACTGGAGTTTCAGCTTCAGCATCAGTCCTTCCAGTGAATATTCAGGACTGATCTCCTTTGGGATGGACGGGTTGTATCTCCTTGTAGTCCAAGGGACTCTCAAGAATCTTCTCCAACACCACAGTTCCAAAGCATCAGTTTTTCAGCACTCAGCTTTCTGTATAGTCCAACTCTCACATCCATACATGACTACTGGAAAAACCATGGCTTTGACTAGATGGACCTTTGTNTTGTATCTCCTTGTAGTCCAAGGGACTCTCAAGAATCTTCTCCAACACCACAGTTCCAAAGCATCAGTTTTTCAGCACTCAGCTTTCTGTATAGTCCAACTCTCACATCCATACATGACTACTGGAAAAACCATGGCTTTGACTAGATGGACCTTTGTTGGCAAAGTAATGCCTCTGCTTTTTAATATGCTGTCTAGGATGGTCATAGCTTTTCTTCCAAGGAGCAAGCGTCCTTTAATTTCTTGGCTGCAGTCACCCTCTGCAGTGATTTTAGAGTCCCCCAAAATAAAGTCTGACACTGTTTCCATTGTTTCCCCATGTATTCACCGTGAAGTGATGGGACCAGATGCTTCATGTGTAAGATGATAATAAATATTGAGTCTCTCCAGGTTGTTCTTAGAAGTAAGACAAAATGGTTAGAATTCTTTGAGGACAAGGTATTAGTTTGTGAAGATTGAAGTATGTATAAAATAAGGGTTGTTGAGGCAGCTGAGTCCAGTGACTGAGAGCAGGGTGTTGGTGTAGGTCGGGCTCATTCTGAGTCCTGTGCTCTGTAACCTAATAACTCTATGACCAAGAGTAACCAAGTTACTGAAGCCTTGGCTTCCTTATGTAAAGAATGATCAGAGTACCTGTTTATGGGGCAAAATCCGATACACTGCTCTGAATATACAGTAGGTGTGATTGATGTAGAATATTGTTGGATGTGGCTTGGCATGGGAGTAAGAGAAGTGTCTACCTTGGCCTTGCCTTTGTGTCCCCTGAGGGTTACACTACCTGGAGTTGGGTAACAAAGAGCAATTTACAGCGAAAGTCCTGGGAAGGATACCAGTGTTTTGACCCCCATTTCCATCTGCTAAGAATTTACCTTAAGGAAAGAAGTAAGGGTGTGTCCAGATTGACCTACAGAGCCTTGCTCAAGACATAAAAGTCTGGGAACCACTTCAGTATCAGGTGGGAGCTTGATCAATATCATAGATTTGGGGCTTACCAGGTGCATCAGTGGTAAAGAATCTGCCTGCAATGCAGGAGACACTGGAGATGTGTGTAAATTGTTCTTCTTTTTTTACAACTCTGCTAAGTTGGGAAGATCACCTGGAGGAGGAAATGACAACCCACTGCAGTATTCTTGCCTTGAGAATCCCATGGACAGAGGAGCCCGTCGGGTTATAGTCCACAGGGTCACAAAGAGTCGGTCATGACTGACCAGCTGAGCATGGAGGCATAGACTCTTCCTCTAGTGGAATCCTCTTTAGCTCTTACAGCTGAGGAAGGCAGATATCCCAAGAGCTGGACAGGATACAGGAGGGTACATTGTTAAGTGAAAAAAGTGAGTGTCAGAACAGCAGGAGCCTTCTGAGGGATGGAGGTTACATTTTCCTTTTTACTGGTTATTTATTTATTATTTAAATTTCTTTTTGGCCGTGCCATGCAGCTTCTGGGATCTTAGTTCTTTGACCTGGAATCAAACCCCAGGCTCGTGGTTGAGAAAGCTTTTAACTACTAGACCACCAGGGAAGTCCCTCCATATTGGTTTTTTAAGGTTTGTAAATAGAGGATTGGATGCCTGGAGAAATATGTCATATAGTCTAATTGTCAAAGCACAGCCTCTGGGATGTGAGTATCAAGATCCTGGCTCTGGTGATAACAAAACTCAGGGAAAGCTAGAGTTATGCTATGCCTCAGCTTTCTCATCTGAGAAGTGAGAACAACAGTAGCTAGATGCTTGTTCTGAGTAAATGAGATTAGACATGAACATTCCTTACTGAGAGTAAGCACTGCTGCTCAATGATTAATTCTGGCCAGTGAATTTAGGGATTCACTTATCTTACTGTTACTTCTCTTTATTGTCTAAAGAGTTTTTTTTTTTTNCTTGAAAGAGGAACAGAGTTTCTGCAGGCAGAAGTAAATACAATGGATGTTCCAGACAACAGTGAGTACACACTAAGGTCTGACTGTGAAAAGCCATGTTAAATGGTGTGGAATCCAACCTGAAAGCACAGAGGGTCCCACTGAGACGTTTAAAAGTAGAACTGTCACTCTTAAATTCATAAATGTTGCCAGGAACTCTCTGAATACTTTTTAAAACTGTGATTTAAATATGGAAAAGATCAAGCACACATAAATGTATAAGGAAGAGTGTAATGAACCCCCATGATTCTATCACTCAATTTCAGAATATATTAGTTCATAGCAATCTCTGCCTCGTCCATAACCCTATCCACTTTCCTTATCTTGGGTAATTTTGAAATAGGTTCCAGGCACCAAACTACTTCATCTGTAAATATCTCCTTTTCTATCTCTAAAAGCAAAAGACTATGATGCCAAGACAACCATAATCCTACAATCAAACTTCCCTCTTTCTCTCTCTTCCCCTCCCAGCCATTCTGAACCCTCAGCATTCTTCACCCTCCCCTCTTTGTCTTCCTCAGATTCTCTAATCTATTTGTTGGAAAAAACAGATCCTTTGTCCTAAAGAATTTCTCAGGTTTTAGATTATGTTGATTTGGTGTCATTGAACATGCTTCTCTCCGTCTTCTATTTTCTCTAAGCTGGAAATTAGATTCAGAGGCTTGACCAGACCCAGGTTTGATTTTGGCTTTTTTGGCAAGACAATTTCATAGGTATCCTGTACACCCATTGGAAGGTACTTAACGTCTGCTTGTCTCTCTGTGACACTAACAAATATTGATCGTTTCTTGGATGTATTATTTCACACAGTGTACAAATTGCTACTGTTGCATCATTTCATCTTCAGCGACTAACTGGGTAACTAATTGGGATATTCTTTTTTTTTAATTTTATTTTTTTTTAATCTTTTATTTTTCCATCTCAGGTGTACATGAGTTCCCAATCTTGAACCCTCCCCCCCACCGCCTCCCACCTCATATCAACTCTCTGGATCATCCCCGTGCACCAGTCCCAAGCATCCTGTATCCTGTATCGAACATAGACTGGTGATTCGTTTCTTACATGATAGTATACATGTTTCAGTGCCATTCTCCCAAATCATCCCACCCTAATTGGGATATTCTATAAAAAGAAACTGTCCCTTGTCAACTACTCTGTTACTATTAGGTACAGTTTATACAGGAAAGGCTTCATTCCTTTCCTATATTAACCAGTATTCAAAATGAAGAAATCAATTCCCTAAAATTATCCAAACGTAACCAATGTGCTGTTGTTTTCAAATCTAATTCTGACCTCATGGATGGGTTCAAGTGTATGTGATGAGTTTCATTCCATTGCAGATACGATCCTTATTATCTCACTGCCTTTGGGCTCAATTTGGCTGTTGAGTTCTTCTGATCCTACTAACCTTTGGTAGCCCCTTTGTTTTCTGGNGTAACCAATGTGCTGTTGTTTTCAAATCTAATTCTGACCTCATGGATGGGTTCAAGTGTATGTGATGAGTTTCATTCCATTGCAGATACGATCCTTATTATCTCACTGCCTTTGGGCTCAATTTGGCTGTTGAGTTCTTCTGATCCTACTAACCTTTGGTAGCCCCTTTGTTTTCTGGCATAGCATGATGATTAAGAGCTTGCTGCTGCTAAGTCGCTTCAGCCGTCCGACTCTGTGCGAACCCAGAGACAGCAGCCCACCAGCCTCCCCCATCCCTGGGATTCTCCAGACAAGAACACTGGAGTGGGTTGCCATTTCCTTCTCCATTGCATGAAAGTGAAAAGTAAAAGCGAAGTCGCTCAGTCGTGTCGGACTCTTAGCAACCCCATGGACCGCAGCCCACCAGGCTCCTTCATCCATGGGATTTTCCAGCAAGAGTACTGGAGTGGGGATTAAGCGCTTATCTTGTACCAAAAGTTAAAAAAAATTTTTTTTCTTATTTAATGGGAGATAGTACCTAGAGACCACATTTCTTATACCAAAAGCCCTCATTGCTATTGCTGCTGCTGCTGCTGCTAATTCCCTTCAGTCGTGTCTGACTCTGTGCGACCCCATAGACGGCAGCCCACCAGGCTCCCCCATCCCTGGGATTCTCCAGGCAAGAACATTGGAGTGGGTTGGCATTTCCTTCTCCAAGGCATGAAAGTGGAAAGTGAAAGTGAAGTTGCTCAGTTGTGTCTGACTCTTCACGACCCCATGACTGCAGCCCACCAGGCTCCTTCGTCCATGAGATTTTTCAGGCAAGAGTACTGGAGTGGGGTGCCATTGCCTTCTCCGTCATTGCTATTGAGTTGACCATTACTTCTAGCTGTTTGCAAATAACAGAACTAAGATAAATGCAAGCAACAGAACTAAGAACTGTTTCATAGGTGAAATACACTATGAATTTTAATTTAGGACTACTGTTTTAATTATTTTAAAACTTGATTTCTTCAATAGTGTGTCTTTGTTCCCTTACTCTTATGTCAAAAATTCTGGTTCCCAATGTTGTTGCTAACATCACTGTGTATTGGATTAGTTCAGTTCAGTTCAGTCGCTCAGTCGTGTACGACTCTTTGGGACCCCATGAATCGCAGCATGCCAGGCATATTTGATGCCCATCCTCAAATACAACTGTCTCATAATAACAGCATCAACATTACCACAAAAAAAAATTATCAAAAAAAGTCGAGAATGTTTTGGAGTTAACTTTGTATACCTTATCATCAGAGATGTACAGTCAAGCCATGTGTTTTAAAGCTATTTGAAATAATCCCCATCTGTGCTTATGTCAGACTTCCCAGGTGGCTCAGTGGTAAAGAATCTACCTGCCAATGCAGGAGACACAGGAGATGTGGGTTCAATTCCTGGGTCGAGAAGATCCCCTGGAGGAGAAAATGACAACCTACTCCCAGTATTCTTGCCTGGAGAATGCTATGGACAAAGGAGCCTGGCGGGCTACAGTCTATGGGCCTGCAGATTCAAACACGACTGAGCACGCATCCATGTACTAGTGTCAAAAATTTAACACGTGGTTAATTTGTTTTAGTCTTCATGCTGATTTCAGGAAGTCCTTTTAAAAAGTTAATTTTGTTTTATAAGTACTAAGATTGTGATGTTTAGAGAGTCAAGCCTGTAACACAAGGTATATCCAATCCAGAGAGCTGAGATTTTATGCTTCTTCTCTCATGGTTCTCCCCTTTGGTAGCTTTTAAAAATATGCCAAATTATGTGTGGATCTGTGTGTTTGTATCTACTCCTTTTCTTACATACGATAGACCTTGATTTTGATCATCTTAGAGTACATTTTACATATCGCATATTTCTCATCCTTGCATTACACCTGCATTATACGATGTTAGTATTTAAAGTCTAATCTTAATGGCCATTTCCCCCAAGCCTTTGCTATTACAAATAGTGTTACAAAAATGTTTTTCTACATATTTCTTTTTATATTTTTGTTTGTGTATCTTTGAGGTAAGATACTTAGAGTGGGCTTGCTGTGTTAATGTTAAATACCTAAGCAATTTGCTAGATATTGCCAATTTCTCTTCCATATTCATTATATTTTTGCATTTTCCCCAACAATGTGTGGGAACATCTATGTCTCCAGAGAGCTGCCAATAAAGAATGTCATTATTTGGATTTTTGCCAACTTGAAAGGTGAGAACTAGCATCTCACTGTAGTTTTAATCTGCATTTCTGTTATGATCAAGGTTAAGCACCTTTTTGTGTACTTACAGGAGTTTGCATTTCTTTTTTGAACTGTCTATCTTTCCTTTGCATACTTCTATAGAATTCTTACTTTCATTTTCTATTTTTAGAAAATTGTTTTCAATGAGGGATACTATTCCTCCCTGATTTAAGTTACAAATATTTTTACAAATATTTTTTCCAATTTGGAATCTGATCTGTGACTACCTTTTAAAACAGAAATCTATCCATGGATTGCAATTTGCAATCCACATTCAGATTATGGATTTCATATTGATGTAGAGTTGAAATGTACAAGGTCATCTTCTGAAATCCTTGAAAAACAAGTGTCCTTTAGAGACTACTGTATTATTTGGAACCACGTAAGTTATTTAAAACATCATTTGAGTTTTCTACCAGTTGTAATGTATTTGTAAGACAAGAGCATAAAAAAGGCAGAGTTTTACCAACCCCTCCATGATAATTTTGTATGGATACCATCAGAAATATAGTGATTTACCCATCTATATTTTCATGTCTTTCAAATCATTAACATTTAAACACCTGGAAACTGATTTTTGCTAATTAACCTTTTAAAAACGAGTAGTCTATTTATCCGTGTGTTTCAAAGGTTTTGGCACATCACAATAGCTCCAAAAATGTTTAAAGATATACCATAAGGGGAAAAATAAAAATGAAAGGACAAAAAAATAAATGAATGGAAAGTGGACAGAAACTAGAGACTCAGCCAAATTCTCTCACATAACACGACATCTTCCACCAAGATATCTATAGTAAAGATGAATTTTATTTTTCAAAACTCTGAATTCTCTCCCTAAGAAAACTGCATCAAGAGAAATCCATATTTAAGGCATCACTATGTCCAGTCCAGTTCAGTCACTCAGTCATGTCTGACTCTTTGCGATTCCATGAATCACAGTACACCAGGCGTCCCTGTCCATCACCAACTCCCGGAGTCCACCCAAACCCATGACCACTGAGTTGGTGATGCCATCCAACCATCTCATCCTCTGTCGTCCCCTTCTCCTCCTGCCCCCAATCCCTCCCAGCATCAGTGTCTTTTCAAATGAGTCAGCTCTTCTCATCAGGTGGCTGAAGTATTGGAGTTTCAACTTCAGCATCAGTCCTTCCAATTAACACCCAGGACTGATCTCCTTCAGAATGGACTGGTTGGATCTCCTTGCAGTCCAAGGGACTCTCAAGAGTCTTCTCCAACACCACAGTTCAAAAGCATCAATTCTTTGGTGCTCAGCTTTCTTCACAGTCCAACTCTCACATCCATACGTGACTACTAGAAAAACCATAGCCTTGACTAGACAGACTTTTGTTGACAAAGTAATGTCTCTGCTTTTTAATATGCTGTCCAGGTTGGTCATAACTTTCTTTCCAAGGAGTAAGCATCTTTTAATTTCATGGCTGCAGTCACCACCTGCAGTGATTTTTGGAGCCCCCAAAAATAAAGTCAGCCACTGTTCCCCCTGTTTCTCCATCTATTTGCCATGAAGTGATGGGACCAGATGTCATGATCTTAGTTTGTATAAAAGTTGTTAATAATATTTCTTTTATGCCAGCGGTGTCCTGACGTATGATTCCAGAGGAATCATAGCTTTTTTAAATGGAGTCAATAGAAGTGTGAGGTTGGATACACCATCTCTGCTTGAGAAGGTTTGTCTCTCTTTATCAAGGACGCTAGCAGTGGATTAATTATGGGAAGGACTTTGCTGGGCCTGGGAAGGTGAAAAAGAGGACAACCAATGATTCATCCATGCTTTGCTCATGTGAGTTATGGAAGAATATTATTCAGGTTGAACTGTTATAAATAGAGGGAAAGAGAAAGATTGTAAAAAACATTAAATTTGAAAATGACAAACTTACAAATTCTGTGTGAAGTAGAACTCTACAAACACATTACTTGTAATATATGTATGGATATATGTATTATATGTGGACAAATACATAGATAAGTGTGACAAATTCGAAAGTTGTAATATTACAGCTCAGAAAATCTAAGGAAAGAAAGAATATTTACTGGGTACTATCATATGCAGAATATTTTGTATACTTGAACTTCAATCTTTCCAAAAAACCCTATGAGGATTACAGCCGAGGAGACAAAGGCCCCGTGAAATTACATAATTTTCCAAAGTTTACTCACAAGAAGTAAGGAGGCTAGAACCAAAGGCTGAATCTGTAACTCTTCATTACTTCTTTCCCTACTATACCTGCTGACTTTAAAATACATTGATGGTTTCCCCCATTACCACCACAGATCTGTGTCTCAAATCCATTTGTTCTCAACAAAGAGTCACAGGACTCTGAGAGTCTGGGGAAAGTTTTGTTTTTCATTAAATGGAATTATGAGAATAAACAAGAAATATTGCTAACATAAAATGCCATGCACCCTTCTGCTCAGGAATGAGTTAGAAATCCAAGAGAAAACCAAATCAAGCCCACAACTAATAACTAGGTACTTTTCTGGCTGAAGCAATGATACAAGGATTACTTACTATTGATGTTCTATTCACTGGGTTGAGGCAGAGCCTGGAGAACTCTTGGATCTTTTATTGGAACAGTAATTATCCCATAGCAGAGACAGAAAGATCTCCTTTGTTTGTAACACAAACTACTTGGGTTACCTTATCATGACTCTATCAGATTCTAGGAAGTATAATCATAATGTAATTGTGAAATGAAGATGTAATTTGAGGATAGTCCATTATGTTGTAGAGTTTCCTCTACATTACTTAAAGTATTTTGTGAACAGCAAGTTATTTAATAATTGACAGAAATTCTGTCTCCATCTATCCTCTGACAAATAACTCTAGCCAATATATATACTTTAGAATGTTTGGACATAAACTGATAAAGACATTTTGCACAGAAAAACGGAGCACTTCCCAAATGCTTCTAGGTCCTTTCAAAGAACAGAACTGATAAATTAAGTCTACTGTATATGTCATAAGTCTAATTCTGTACCGCAAGGTTTTAACTTGGCCTCTTCAGCCTACAGTCTTCATGTTCTTTCTTTTATTCAGAAAACCCTGCTTCCTGACATGACCAACATTTCGACTCCTTTATTTTTCTGTAACATTTGCCAATCTGCATGAGGACATCAGTTCCACCTTCACATTATTTGACTTGGTGAAAGTCAGAGGCACACATTCTAATCTGCAAAAATAAGAGCATCACTCCCAGATGTTTGGGGATGGTCTTTGGGGTTTAGACTCAGCAGACTTCAGAAGGCCCATCTGGGACTCCCAGATCTCCCAGGTCTACTGAGGTTGCACAATATTTTTTCTAGAGTGTTTTAGCTTCAGTGAGAGATCACACTGGAAGATTGTCAGTCTCTCTGCAAGGCGGCTAATGGTACAACCATACTCAATGGAATTCTGACTCACTTACTGGCTGAAGTCACTTAACCTCTCTGAATGTCAGTGACCTGCGGGGTCACGCCCACCACACACGTCTGCGTGGATTAACTATGATTTTTAAAGTAGAAGCAGTTCTGTTTGTGTGGAAGCTAAGGAACTGTAGGTGAGAAGTTGCATTCACCCAGAAATCCTTCTATAAACTATCTATGTGCATGCCTGTGTGCTAAGTCACTTTCATCATGTCCAATTCTGTGTGACCCTATGGACTGCAGCCTGCCAGGCTCCTCTGTTTATGGATTCCCCAGGCAAGAATACTGGAGTGGGTTCCCATGCCCTTCTCCAGAGCATCTTCCCTCCCCAGGGATCAAACCTGTGTCTTTGATGTCTACCTGCATTGGCAAGCGGGTTCTTTACCACTAGGGCCACCTGGGAAGCCTGTAAACTAAATGAGTGACTTAACTCTAAGCTTCCTGAGCATGGGCACTGTTTATTTTGTGTTCACCCTAGAAATCTAAGGGTTTAGTACCTTGCCTGGCACAACACAGGATCTCAAAGTCACTATTTTTGAGCAAGAAGAGACATTAATCAATCATCAGGTATTTCTCGATTGCTTTCAATGCACATGTGTGTGGAGCAGATGGGAAATACACGGCTGTTCTACACAAGCTCTGTGACAACAGTGACCCCACCTAACTGGCTCAGCTCTTTCTCTAGAGATCGATAGTGTTTCAGACCATTTCTGGTACTATTACAGATGCTCAGTAAATATGGGTGAAGTGAGTGAGTCCCTCTGTCAAGTACACGTGGAGTTTTAGGGAGAAAGCNGGAGTTATGGAGAGGACCGTCTAGCCTTAGGCAGACATGTGGAGGCAAGAGAGCCCCCGTGCCCATATGTGCATTGAAGCACTCGATCATGGTCATATTATTCTTTTCCCTGAGAGTACCAGCTTTGGAAGAGCACAATGCCGTTTCCTCCCTGGCTGTACCCAAAGTAGTGTCTTATGACAGAAGGAGAGCAATCTGTGGGTCTCACGGAACTTGATTTGGCTCCCACCTGCCCCACTCGCTGTGTGACCTCGGACAGAGTACCTTAAACCTTCAGCTTCAGTTTCCTCATCTGTGAAGTCGGGCAGTAAGGCTTGTGAGTGTTCACTTACATGAGGTTCTCTTGGCAAGAGGACACTCAGTGGATGCTGAAATGGACTGAGGGCTCATTTGATGATCTATGATCCAGCTGGTATTTATGTTCAGACCTTTTTCTTTCATGTGTCTGGTTGTGTAAGCACAGTCCTAGACTGAAAACAACCATGTGCGTGGTTTAAGCATGAGAACCAGCCTGGAGGCAGTTGCTTCCTTTGTAAATGCAGGGCTCTGTTCAGGTGTGCTTCCACCTTTGAAACCTGAATACCAAGATTCAAAGCCAACTCTAGTTAATGGAGCCACCTGCTATTTCTCCCAGCAAAGGGGTAAGTCCATGTGGTCAGGGGACAAGCGGGATGCATTCACCAGGTAGCTATTAGCTTTTTATTGGGATCTTCAAGGTAACACAGGTTATTTCCATTTTTGTCATATGTCATTTGAATTTCTATTTTCTATAGCAATGAAACCTTAAAAGTTTCTCTCTAAATATTGGATATTGACACTAATTGTTTGCAGAAAGGGGTTTAGGTCATTCCCCTAATTGGTTTTGCATAATTGATTTGGGAATGTTTTATAAACTTGAATTCTGACAGTTGTATCTAGAATGCAATTTATTTCATTGTATCCAGAAACTATCCATTTTAAAATGTATCATTATTACATGTAATACTAAAGAAGAAATATTGCTGCCAATTAAGCTATGACACAGTGATTCTTTTTTTTTTTTTTTTTTTTACTTTAAGGATGCCTGCAAGTCCCGAGACGTGACAACTCCTGCTCCAGCCACACAGCAACAACACGCTATGGTACCAGGCAGGCAGCAGGCAGGACTGGGCAGCTCCTGGAGGGAGGGGGAGGTTACCAGTTAGAGGGGGTGACACAGTGATTCTTTATGACTGAGTTTTTAAAAACTACTTTGAGATGTATTTAGACATAGATTTTGTCACATGGAACTCTTGTTAAAATTTCTCTTTTAAAAATAAACTTTTTTTATAAAGAGAAATAAATAGGACATGTGGGCTTAGTCGTTCAGTTGTGTTCGACCCTTTGTGACCCCATAGACTGTAGCCCACTAGGATCCTTTGTCTATGGAGTTTCTCCAGGCAAGCATACTGGAGTGGGTTGCTGTGCCCTTCCTCCAGGGGATCTTCCCAACCCAGGGATCAAACCCAGGTCTCCCGCATTACAGGCAGATTCTTTACCATTTGACTCACCAGGGTCAAGGTATTAATAAAACTGCTTCATATTCAAACAGAAAATCTTCAGGGTCACTTGTGAATTCACAGCTATTGACAGCTGGTCTTACCCATATCATGACCACTGGTGATATAGCATTTCTTGAAAGAGGGTACTGTTACTGCAAGGAGGATTCCCCCCTAAACTAAAGACACTTATCCTGTGAATTTTAATACACGTGCCCAGGCACTGACAGCTAATATCAAGATTTCTGCCTACCAGACTGACACCATTCTGATTTCAGAGATGTTAACATGTGAAATAAAAAACAAGTAAGTCAATTGTGTCTGAGAATTGCTAAAAACCAGTACAACTATAAGGTAGAATGCACTTGGGATTCATCAACTGGCTGGGCTTATTTTAATCACTCTGGACCTAGATGATTGTTCAGTAATGAGTCAGGGGCCACATTTTCAACTTCATGATCAATATTTCACTTTACGAAGTCAGAAAAGGTCCATCATGTCTGTTTTACTGTTCCTGCTAAAAAATTCCATTCTGGACCCCAAAGTCTATAGCATCACTTCATTCTGTTCAAATTGTACCTTGGTGACATGCCCAGTGCCACATGACTCTTCCAAGAAAATGGGAACATTCATTTGGCAATAACAGTAACTGCCCACAGTGCGCATGATACAAAGGGAAACTTTTTTCCCTCCAATTTTATATTTTATCTCATCAATTTTCCCCTTCTATTTCACTTCGAAAATTGCTGCACAAATCTCTGGTGGAACTATGTGTGTTAGAAAAGCTTTTTACTTACTTTCTGCTCCTACCATCTGTACTTCCCATTATGCACCTGACATGCCAGGTAACTGGAATAACCTGCAGAAAGGGACCTCTGGGAACAGCCCCGGGCATCACATAGCAAACCAGAGCAACATTTCCCTGTGTTTCCATGATGAATGAGGCACCATTTCTAACTAGCAAGATATTCATTAGAGCTTGCTCATCTATTCTTCTACGTGCATGCACACCTGAGTCACTTCAGTCGAGTCCAACTCTTTTCAACCCTATGGACTGCAGCTGGCCAGCTCCTCTGTCCATGGGATTCTCCAGGCAAGAATATTGGAACGGGTTGCCATGCTCTCCTCTAGGGGATCTTCCTGACCCAGGGATCAAACCCACGTCTCTTACATCTCCTGCACTGGCTGCTGCTGCTAGGTCACTTCAGTCGTGTCCAACTCTGTGTGACCCCATAGATGGCAGCCCAAAAGGCTCCCCCGTCCTAGGGATTCTCCAGGCAAGAACACTGGAGTGGGTTGCCATTTCCTTCTCCAATGCAGGAAAGTGAAAAGTGAAAGGGAAGTCGCTCAGTAGTGTCCGACCCTCAGAGACCCCATGGACTGCAGCCCACCAGGCTCCTCCGTCCATGGGATTTTCCAGGCAAGAGTCCTGGAGTGGGGGGCCACTGCAGGATCATTACCACTAGCACCATCTGGGAAGCTCTTTCTTGTATATATTAAGCAAAAATTTATCAGCTAGACTTTGTACACTACTTGGGATATACTGACATAAAGAAACACCCGTGCCTTCCATGAGTTCAGAATCCAGCAAAAGGACATACAGATAATCAAAGAAGCCAAAGGAGTGCTTTAAGTACTAATGCCAAAGTAACTATCGGGTACAATGAGAGTGGTGAAGTGGGCTGGGACACTCAGATAATAAGAGGGAGAAGGGGACCAGTCTTAAGAGGGAAAATGTAACATGAAACAGAAATGTACTTATTAGGTTCAAAAACAGAACAGAGAGATTTCATGTGTGCTTCAAGCAGCTCCCCATATGGTGGCAGCTTCTGTAACTACTGTTCATTATCAAAACCAGGAAGCTGACATTGTTACAATACAATAAACAGTCTATTGACCTGACTCAACATTCACCAACTTTTACATGGATTCATTTTGCCTTTATATATAACGAATTCATTTTAAACCTGAGGGTTCTAATGTAGCTCTTTGCAGGGCATGTAGGAAGAAAGAAAGTTTAGAATTCAAGCAGAAATTTTCCTTCCTTGTTCAATGACCTTGTTAGTGTCCAATGAGCAGAGGTGACCTCACTGCAAAGGGTGGCGATGAGACAGGAGACAGACAAGTCAAGAGCAATCAATCCCAATCCCAGTCTGAGTGGAACGCCACAGTTGGGCGGTGAGCCAACTGTTGAGCACTGCCAGTAGCACCCAGCATGTTTGTTTCATAATATGTCCCTAGTGTCACGTGACATTGCTTTCTATTTGAATTTGTATGAAAATGTTAATGTGGTATATTGAAAGGTGCTTAGGTCTCCTCAGGGTCAGACCAACAAAGATGTGAATCCTAACTGATATTTACCAGCTCTGCAACCATGAGGAAACCACCTTATCTGAGCAGTAGCCTCTTCATCTGTGAAATGGGCATGCAAAACAGCACCTCCCCGGACATCCCTGGTGGCGCAGTGGTTAAAAATGTGCCTGCCAATAGGGTTCGATCCCTGGCCCCAGAAGATCCCATGCGCCTGTGCACTGCAGCTACTGACCCTGCACGCTCTACAGCCCGTGCTTTGAAACAAAAGAAGCCCCTGCACTGCAAACTAAAGAGTAGCCTTTGCTGCTGCAGCTGGAGAAAAGCCTGTGCGCCACAACAGAAACACAGTGCAGCCAAAAGTAAATGAATAAATAGAATAAATACCACCACCCTGGAAGGAGGCAAGACTTTGGGCCTCACCTAGGAATGGGCTTCCCAGGTGGCTCAGACGGTAAAGCGTCTGCCTGCAGTGTGGGAGACTCGGGTTCAATCCCTGGGTCGGGAAGATCCTCTGGAGAAGAAAATGGCAACCCACTCCAGTATTCTTGCCTGGAAAATCCCGTGGATGGAGCCTGGTAGGCTACAGTCCATGGGGACACAAAGAGTCGGACACGACTGAGCGGCTTCACTTCACTTAGGAATTAGTAGGTGCTCAGTGAAGGTGGAGTGCAATTCTGCTGAACACTAACATTCTAATGTGTCTTTCGTATTCTATACCCTAATGACCGATCCAACATTTTTACTGTTTTCTTTTAAACTATGGAGAAATGCCTGAGAGTTTGCAAAATGCTTACACGTACATAGTTCCTGTTTGTTCTTCTCAACAGTCTTGTAAGACTCCCAAGGACACCTGGCCTGAGGTTACAGAAGTAGTAAGTGGCAGGGCCAGATCTAATCTTGCATCTAATGATTTCAAATTCCATGTTCCTCCTGCTGTACCCAGCCATCTCCCAGCTGCCAAAGGGGTTGTCAAGATCCTTCTGCGGAAGAGAGATGAAACAGCTCTGGATAATTTAGGGGCGAAGGAAGGAAAGCTTTCAAGTTTATCACACAGTCAAAGCTGGAGTGTGAGTTCATTCCTTCGAGGGAGCACCCCGGAGCATCTGACATGATATTGAGTTTTGTTTTGGTTTATGTGTTTCCTGTGGCATCGAGAGGATATTTTTTGTCCCTTCTCCTGTTCTCTGCCAAGTTGACTGTTTGGTTGCCCATTAAGGGAGGATATATGGTGTGTTTCTCTTTTCTGCTCTAACCTGAAGTGTTAGAGTGAAAAGGCACCGAGAAAATAGATTGCTTTTTTATTTCTGTTGAGAACCTATTGTTTCTGGGGTAATTAGCAAACAGCTTGGCAAATGTTATTGGGCAGAGGACAAAGAGGGAATACACATAATTATTTCTCCTAGTTAGAGAACAGAAGTCATGTTCGCCCCTTCGGGAAGGAAATATAAAACATCTCCAATAAACATATCTGGTCAGGTACCTATTCTCTACTAGGGAAAAGTGTCCACAGCCCCTGGTACAGAAACACCGAGAGGTACAGCCATTCCACCATCATTATTAGCCTCCCAGCCAGCCCTGTCTTCACTCGTGAAAGTGTGCTTTCCACCTCGCAGAGTCAGTTCCAGTTGGAGTCTGGTATGAATGTGCTCTGGTGTGAGGGGGCAATGTGAGGTGTGAACTGGAGTGGGATCCTGACTCCTTCACTGCTAGTGAGACCCTGGACAAATTTGCTTATTCCCTGAAGCTCCTCTGCATTCTCCTTTATATAATGTGGATTCCAATACATGTTATATAACTATATTAAAGTGTTAATGTGAAGATCAGATAAGAACATATGTTAAAAGCCTAAAATAATAGTTTGGCATATAGTAGGTGCTCGATAAATATCAACTTCAACTTTTTCCTCCCGTGATGCTTCTGTTCATTCCCTACAGGCAAGCAGTCAAACAGAATCTTTCACGAGCCGATGCAGTCTCAGCTGATTACCTACCTCACCTGTTTTTGCACCTCTCACGGCTCTGGCCCTGTTGGCTACGAGGTTCAGGCTCTCTCTGCCTGGAACTTCCCTGCTGGTACAGTGGTTAAAAATCTGTCTTTCAGTGCAGAGGACAGCAGTTCAATCCTTGGTTGGGGAACACAGACCCCATATGGCGTGAGGCCACAAGCAGAGAGTCCACACGCCAAATCAACAGAATGCCACAACTAAGACCTGATGCAGCCAAAATAAATAAATGAAAAAAAAAAAAAAAAAACCCTCTCTTTCTGCCTGTTGACAATGGGGCTGCCATCCTGGGGAGTGGGGCACTTGGAGACACTCCTGGTTACTATGTCCTGAGCATTTGCCCCCACCCACAACGAGATGAATGGGAGCAATTCTCCAGCTCATTTGCCAGTTACACGGAAGAATGCTTCCCAGATAACAAAGCTGTTGAGACTAAACGGGTAATGACCACATGCAGATTTCCAAAGTGTTCATTTATCTGTGCCCAACATGGACTGAGGGACTGGGATTCTGAGTGGCCTTTGAGTCAGACTTAGATTGTGGTGGATGTGGATAAACGCCGAGACTAGAGGGAAGTTGTCAGTGATGACGCGGTCCTCAGCCATGGGATGTGGGAAACATCAGGCAGGGCCACAGACCTTGGAATGAAGATCCTTTCTTCCTCTGCCTGAAGCCTGTCACCCTCCCACACCCGACAAAGACATTTTCCTCACAAAGTCTGCCTGACTCCCTTTCTCAAACTCAAGCTAGATTAACTGCTCCAGATCTGCACACTGACAGCATGCACAGGGCTCCTCACACCCTGTGACAATTTCTGATGCATAGACGAGCTGTCTGTTTCCATCAGCCAGGGGTTAACTTGAGACGGAGGTTCACAATCCTTGGTTCCTATCCTGGTACCTGTCACATGGCAGGTATTCAGTGATGGTTGAGAAGGGAGAAGGAGACTGGAAGGAAGAGACTTCTGAATAAGCCCCATAGTTTCTCTCCCACGAGCAGGAATTTTTGTTCTTTTCTGTGACACAGAGTTAAACCACCAGCTCACTCCCACTTGTCTGTGTGTCCCACACTCCACTCTCAATAACCTCCTAGAGGAAAGCTGTCCGACTCCTCCGGAGGGAGATTATCCTTGAAAAGGATAGATAGGGAGAACTTTCCTTTTCAAGAGCCTTCTTCCTGGGTTCCCTCCTATGTTTCTTATTGAGGTTAGGAGGAGAAAGGGGTGACAGAGGATGAGATGGTTGAATGGCATCACTGACTCAATGGAGATGAGTTTGAACTCTGGGAGATAGTGAAGGATAAGGAGTCCTGGTGTGCTTCAGTCCATGGGGTCACAAAGAGTTGGACACAACTGAGTGACTGATGACCAACAAAGAAGGAAAAACAATAGTGGCTTAACCCAAGAAAGAGCCTTATTTCTCTCCCAAGTGAAAGATGTATGGATACTGGAGAGTCCAAAATATCATGGTGCCTCCTTCCTTTGGGTCCATAGAGACCAAGGGTCTTAGATTTCTGCTCTATCTCACCGTCAGGGTCACCTTAGGATCCACATTGGTATTGACACTGCAGCTACAAGGACAAGTTTCAGGCTAGAAGAAGGAAGAAAGGCAGGATGGCAAATTGGAGGAATCACCTAACTGAGTTAACTCTTTCAAGCGCAGAGCATCCTACATCACTTCCACAAACACCTCTTTGGCCAGCGTGTAAGCACATAGCAATGTTTGACTACAGCCACCTTTTTATCCAAGAGGGGAATTATTCCCCTGCCTCAAAAAATCAAGGTTTCAGTATCAAGCAGTTCAGAAAGACTGCTCCTTGAGATGGACAACCAACAGCCACAGCATCCAGGGTAAACATAAGTGGGAAAACAATGCGAGTGAAGGGAGTTGTATTTCCCTCTTCTGTAAAGACTTACGCCCCTAAATGCCATTTCTCCTGACAGGCACAATTCAGACATCTATCTCAGGGAGAGAGAAAAAGACAGAGAAAAATGATGCCTCCTCCTCAGTTTCATGGAAACAGCCCAGAGAAATCAACCAGCAGGAAAGAAACAAGTATGTATTAATTTCCTACTTGCTCCAGGCACCAGCACACAGTTTATCTTACTTAATTCTCACAACACCCCGAGAAGGGAATTATTATTATTTCTACTTTGCATACCAAGACTCAAGTTCAGAGAGGTTAAGTGACTTGCTCAAGGTTGCAGAGTTCATAAGGGATGAAGCTGAAATTCAAACTAAAACCCCTTTACAGTTAGCTCCTGTTTCTTGTTTAATAGTAACTCTCGACACAAAAGTAAAAGAAGAAGGAACCATGACAACATCTCTGATTCAAAGAACAAAATGCCCTTGAATTTTGGCTTCACATTGGTGTAGAATATTAAATGTTCACTGTCCCTTTCATGTACAAGCATTTGTCTGATAGACAACATTTTCTGCATATATGAATTCTGAAAATATTTTAAATCTCAACCAAGATTCACTGTGATGTTGGAGAGCAAATGTTGAATACAAAACTTCAGAGTCTGAATGTGAATGGTCCGCGGGCCACTTAACTCATGAGGTTCTGTCCTCTGCTGAAGCAATGCTTATGCTTACTGGTGTGAGAACTGGGCCTTACTGGGCTTCTAGGATACACAGGGAATGGAAGAGAGATAGGACTGGTGCTGCAGAAGGATCCCTCGGGGATCTAAGTGCAATCCCTTAAGGATCAAAGGGAAGTTAGAGGTCACTGTGGCCAGCCTCCCACATGTGGCAGAATGCTCCCTCACATCGTTCTTAAGTAATCATCCAGCCTAAGGAAGAAGTCTTTAAGACGATCTGTTTTCCAAAGTCAAGCATTTTATTGATGCACAACCCCTTTTAGGATTTCTTTACTTAGTTTCTGGCTGTGCTGTCTTCACTGCTGTGTGGGCTTTCTCTAGTTATGATGAGTGGGGGCTACTCTTCATGGTGGTGAGCAGGTTTCTCACTGTGGAGGCTTCTCTTGTTGCAGAGCACAGGCTCTAGACGGGCTTCAGTAGGTGTGGCACATGGGCTTAGTTGTTCTGAGGCATGACAGATCTTCCCAGACCAGGGATTGAACCCATGTCCCCTGGATTGGCAGGTGGATTCTTAACCTACTGGACCACCAGGGAAGTCCAACAACCCCTTTTAAAATAAAGCCTAATACCATACTCCTGAGTTTAACAGCAAAGAAGTACTGAGGGCCTCACATATACCATGCTTTTCTATAAATTACCTTCAATAGTCCTAACACCGTGCCTATAAACCCATGAGAGAGCTAGAGATTACCCTTCGCCTTTTGTAACTGAGCGAAGGCTCCGGGAGTGCAATATTCTCCAGAGATCACACAGCTAAGCCGATCAGCCAGCCCTGCTAGCTTCAGAGTGGATGTTTTTCCCATGCACAGTCACTGCATCTTTGTTCTTGGTCCTTGTCCTTAACCTCTGGTCCCTTCTTCAGTGATTCTGGCTGGCTGGATGTTAATAGTACCACAGTCTCCTCCATAACGGACCTGACTTGCAGACTATTCATCATTTAATTGACCTTTGCAGGACATCTGTCAACTTTTTAAATGGTTTTCCTGACCACGGCTCCGCAAACTGAGCAAAATCCGCTGGCTGTGGTCGAAATGGGATGGGGTTTCCACTCTTTGCCTTTGAAGACCCTTGTGTCTGTTTGGCTGAGCCTGTTCTTCAGTTGATTTCAATCACAAATGCTCTGGAGTCACTGGGTTATTCCAGTTAACCTATCACAACTGTGGATTCAACTGAGAAATCCAAGTAAAAGGCCCAAACCCTGTTTGCCTAGAGCTCAGTCTCAGGAAATTGATGCTGGACACTCAGGCCTTTACATGCACTCCTATCACCGCAAGCCATCCTTCAAAACTGCAGCCGCCCTGTCTTTGAGACACTGTCTCTCTGGGAATCAATAGCACATATAGAAAGGGCACCAGCACTGATGTCCAGTTATCTATGCTGCATGACAAACCACATCCACACTTAGCAGCTTAAAACCACAACAATCACTTACTTTGCTCCCGAATCTGCCATGTGGGCAGGGCACAGAGGGGCAGTTCATCTGTTCCATGTGCCTCTGGTGGGGCACATTCAACAAGGTATTGGAGAATCCACTTTCAGGACAGCTTGCTCACAGAGCTGGCACATTGGTGCTGTTAGCTGAGAGCCCTGCTGGAGCTGCAGATCAGGGCCAGGGGTTCTGGTTCCTCTCAACCTGTATTTCTCCATGAGCTTCTCTGGTTTCATCACAGCATGGTAACTGGGTTCCAAGAGCGAGTGTCCCAGAAGGACCAAATGGAGGGTGCAGGGCCTTGCCTAACTGAGCCTGGGGAGTTGTGTAGTATCACTTCCATTGTACTGCATGAACTGACAGGTCACTACACTTGGCCTAGAGTCAAGATGGGCAGTGGGAGATAGACCTGCCTATCAATACAAGGTGTGTCAAAAAATCCGTGGCCTATAGACCCAGCATGGAAGGCGTTCGGCTCTAATATGTACTTTTGTACAATCTGGAGCAAGTTGATTTACTACCTTAAACCCTCCCCTGACTCTTTATTATTATTTTTTTTTAAAGGCAGCACTTTATTTATGTACTGTTTTTGGCTGCATAGGGTCTTAGTTGTGGCATGTGGGATCTTCACTGAGGCACGCGCTCTTACTGCGGTGCATGGGCTTCTCTCTAGTTGAGGCACACGGGCTTAGTTGCCCCACGGCATGTGGGATACTAGCTCCCTGACTAGGGATTGAACCCATCCATGTCCCCTGCATTGGAAGGCAGACTCTCAACCACTGGACTACCAGGGAAATGCCTCCTTTCTCTTTTCTATGATGGGAAAGAGTAGCATCTCTGAAAAGGCACCTCTCAGATGTGTGAGTTGGCTTCCTCCTCTCCACTCAGTGTCATACTGTTATTCAGTTCATATTATCTGAATAAATCAGCTCATCTGAAATGATCAGTTCATCCTTGCTAGCGTCTCCCAAATTTCTGATAAAACTTTCAGATAAATTAGAGGGCTGGGGCACAACATTGGAGGCCTCTCTTTAAACTGGCCAACCCACGCTCTTCTGAGGCAGTTCCTCAGTCCACAGGGAATCATAGCTAGCCCCTGAGAGTGTGTGAAGTCTTCCTAATCATTCTCTTCCACGTGTGCCCTAGTCCAGGAAGTAGTGATGAATGAAGGGACAGGCAAGGGAACAATGGAGCGGACATGGATAAGCACATTCAACACTAGTTTCATGCCGATGTATTCAGATCATAAATTCAAGATGCAGGTGAAGAAATTCATTTTCTGAATAGTCACATTAGATGAGTTTAGCTAGAAAGACTTTTTTAGAGAAAAAAACAATCCTGGGGGAAAAAGAGGATTTAAAAATCCCCAACAAAGGGAATTTTTTAAACAAAAAATTATATTGGGATTTGGGGGGGGGCGCAGCATAATTTGGTCCCAAGTCAGTTTTATATTAGGCCACCTAGTCTTACCCCAGTGGAAGGGATTACCATGGATAACCCTCTCCCGATAAAATATTTGCAAAAAATCCACTTTCCTTTGTCTGCTGATATCTTGACATCACATCATTTGATTCTTGGAGAACTTAAAGTGGTTAGAAATCTTCAAGGAATTATTTTATATATTTGAATAAAACTGTTAATTATTGCATTCTGTTGTGAAGGCATGAACCAGGGAAAAGATAAAAGCATCTTTCACATTTAATGTCCCAATTAATTAATTTTTACTTATAAAATTGGAGCCTTTGCCAAGGCTTCTGGAAGCATTATAAAAGATTGATGTCATAAAGATAAGAATTTAACTGGGTCAAGCCCAACCATCAGACTGTTCTTAATTAGGAATGAATCTCTCTATAATTTCTATAAAATTGGCTGAATAACAGATGACATACTAAATTACTGATGTGATTCAAGGAGTCTATGATTTGAAAATGGGCTGCTCCTTTATGCCAATGTCATCACTGGTGCTTTCTGCCCTGATTCACCCTGCAGGTTGTTGTTTACTTTCCAACTTCAGAAAAAGGTCATTGTTAAGTACAGATGTTGCCCAGGACATGTATCCCTGCCCCCTCCACGCCAGCTCCTGGTACCGAATGTAAAATCCTGGCCTTATAGATAGGAAAACCTGTGCTTGTGTCAGAAGAAGCGTCGTTTCAAAAGGTCACATTTGAAACTTGTTCAGTAAGTTAGCTTGGAAAACATGGACTGTGTGCTGTGGTGGTTAAGAAGCAGAAAGTCTGGGCCCTCCAGGAGATTCCAGATACTGCCGAGGAAGATAGCTTTCATGGGGAAAAGGGAGAAAGGATGTTTGAGAGATCTGAAATACATCATATCACAGCATCATGGATGAATCTTATAAATGTAATGTTGAGAATATGTATCATTTTATTCCATGTATGTGAAGTCCAATAACAGTTAAAAACTAGACTCTGATAATACATGTGAGATTAGTGGTTACCTATGAGGTGGATATTACCAGAAAGAGGCATATGGAAACTTTCTGGATTGATGGAAATGTTCTATGTCTTGATCTGGGTGGTAACTAGACATGCACACACACGTAATTTTATATACATATATGTAAATTTTAGGCTTGTGCATTTTGCTATGAGCTACACATCAGTACAATCACACACAAATATAAAGATTCAGTACAATAATAACAGTGTATATGCCACACAGTCCTAACTATGGTGACTTGAATTTCCAGCCTTAGAATGTAAGATTGTCTCTACTAGGTCATGTTTGCCAAAGAGTGGTCCCTAGATTTCTGCAACAGAATCAGCTAGAATTTTGTTAAAAACACAGATCCCTGGACTTAGGCTAGTCCAACTTACACACACACTATCAGTGGAAATGAAGGGTTGAGAAAGCTGCCTTTTCAGTAAGCTTCCCATACAATCCTCACATCTCCTAAGAAGAAACTCAACAAAACGTATCTTGGAGAAGTGATCCGTGAACCAATCACTCTGCGTTTCTTGTTAGCACAGATGGGCTTGTCAGAAGAATCAGTGAATTCTGAGGAACCTCCCTTTAGAATCAGTAGCTAAACTCAGGACAAAGAGTGATGGGTCCTCCTACTAAGCACTTGCCATGAGTCTTTATTTATATTTCTTTTAATTTTCACAACTATGATGTGGGACTTGGATTAATATCGGTTATACTGGATAGTCAGCACCCTCATGGTCACTATACAGAAAGGGAGGAGTCACCCAGATGTGGATGGCTCCTTAGCTCAGATATTCAGCCACTCTACCTCTGTGGAGTGTGACTTCCGTAGATATGTGACAATCAGGGAGTCCCAGTCCTTCAGCTGAGAGGGTCCAGGGCAAGACAGGTCTCAGACTACAGAGGACTGGTTCTGAGCCCTAGAGGACAGTTCATAAGGAGCTCAGATAAACAAGAAGATGAGAAGAGGCAGTGGAGTAGACCTGATCAGTTCTTTGATGGTGGTTTTGTCTCTAAGTCGTATCTGACTCTTGCGACCCCATGGACTGTAGCCTGCTAGGCTCCTCTGTCCATAGGATTCTCCAGGCAAGAATACTGGAGTGGGTCGCAATTTCCTTCTCCAGGGGATCTTCCTGACCCAGGGATTGAACCTGGGTCTCCTGCATTGCAGACAGATTCTTTACCAACTGCGTTCTGAAGGAAGTTCCTTGATCAGTTTTGTAGGAGACAAGTTTCAAGAATGATTGGATGGGGACTTCCCTGGTGTCCCAGAGGTAAAGTACCCACCTTGCAATGCAGGGAAGGTGACTTGGATCCCTGGTTGGGGAACTAAGACCCCACATGCCTCGGAGCAAATAAGCCCGGATGCCACAGCTATAGAGTCTGTGGCATACAGACCCACAGGACACAATGAAGATCCCTCGTGCTGCAACTAAGAGCCTACGCAGCCAAATAAATAGATAAATAAATACATTTTTTTAAAAAGGATGATTGAGTGAGTTCTGGACTTTCAAGGGAAAGAATGAATAACAAACATGGATCGGGAGGCTGGGGCAGACTGGGGAGGGTCTTGAATGTCCAGTTCCCACACTGGGCTTTCCTTTGAGGTTATAAGGAAATAATGAAAGTTCCTGAGCCAGGCCTTCCAGGATCTAATACCTGCTGATCTGAGGTGAGCTGACATAATAATTATAAAAATAAAGTGCACAATAAATGTAATGTGCTTAAATCATCCCAGAACCATTCCTCCTTGGTCCGTGGAAAAACTGCCCTCCACGAAACCAATCCCTGGTGCTAAAAACGCTGGGGACCACTGTCTTACAAGATGATTCCAGATGCCAGCAAAGTCATTCTGACCTCAGCGCCAAGAATGAACTGATGAACCACTGCCCATGAACACTCACGCGCCCCTTGTCTTTCCAGTAGACTCTTTCCCTGCTTTTCTTAATCTCTCTTTTTCATTTTCAGCTTTTGGGCCAGCGCTTTATTTAATGATATGATTAGTCTAGTCTTTGCAGAGCAAAAGTTTGTATTGCTTGACTAAATCCTACTTCACAGAAAGTATATTCAGCCATTTTACTAAGGATTGAACTGATGTATGCGTATTGCATATAATTTGATTTTGTACATTTCTCTTCGTATGGCTTACTTTTTTGTAATGTACTTTTAAGGCTATTTGTAATTATGTTCAGATCTTTAGGTAGGTGAGATTAGCCCATTCCATGGTATATATATGAGCTTAGTCATTCATACATTCATTTCACTTGAAAATGGCAAATATTTGAAAGGGTTGGTGGAAAACTGACTTTGATTTGGAGTTAGCTAGGGCACATTTAATTTTGCCAAAGCTGAGGGCAAATTTAGAATCTCTTACACTGCTGAATTGTAATGTTGCACTTCAAGAGTGTGACAGGCCACACAGAGCTAGGGGAGAAGAGAAAGCACGTCTTAGAAAGAATTATCTCCTGAGCTAAAGGGGTGACCTATGCAAAATTTGTAATTGTAAAATTTGACCTTATGAATCACACAGCATCATGGCCACTGGGAACACACACTCTTGCTTATGCCTCAGTTCAGTTCACTTCAGCCGACCAGTCCTGTCCGACTCTTTGCGACCCCATGAATCGCAGCATGCCAGGCCTCCCTGTCCATCACCAACTCCTGGAGTTCACTCAGATTCATGTCCATCGAGTCAGTGATGCCATCCAGCCATCTCATCCTCTGTCGTCCCCTTCTCCTCCTGCCCCCAATCCCTCCCAGCATGAGTCTTTTCCAGTGAGTCAGATTTTCGCATGAAGTGGCCAAAGTACTGGAGCTTCAGCTTTAGCATCATTCCTTCCAAAGAAATCCCAGGGTTGATCTCCTTCAGAATGGACTGATTGGATCTCCTTGCAGTCCAAGGGACTCTCTCCACCACCACAGTTCAAAAGCATCAATTCTTCGGTGCTCAGCCTTCTTCACAGTCCAACTCTCACATCCATATATGACTACTGGAAAAACCATAGCCTTGACTAGACGGACCTTTTTTGGCAAAGTAATGTCTCTGCTTTTCAGCATGCTGGTCATAACTTGTCTTCCAAGGAGTAAGCGTCTTTTAATTTCATGGCTGCAGGCACCATCTGCATTTTTTTTTGAGCACAAAAAAATAAAGTCTGACACTGTTTCCCCATCTATTTACCATGAAGTGATGGGACCGGATGCCATGATCTTCGTTTTCTGAGTGTTGAGCTTTAAGCCACCTTTTTCCCTCTCCTCTTTTACTCTCGTCACGAGGCTCTTTAGCTCCCTTCACTTTCTGCGGTGAGGGTGGTGCCACCTGCAAACCTGAGGGTTGATATGCCTATGCCTATTGTTATGCGTATGCCTACCTCTGTCCAAATACCTTCTTTTTTCTTTTAATCCTAAGTGAAATAAATTTCAGCTGTTTCATTTTTCTATGCTTAAATGCAAATGAAATTTTGTTCAGCTGTAAACTGAGTACAGCATGTGGACTTCAGCATGTACAGATTTTTGCTCTGTTTTCAAAAGAACTCTATTTCTGGAAATCACCTTTATAAACAATGCAGGAAAATTACACAACTCAGCCTGACTTCACTGTTTATTTTTCAAGACCACGTTTCTCCAGGCTGAGGTTAGGATAACTATAGCTCTTGCCCCATCAGTATGGTTTACTTAGCCCAAGACTAGTCACAAGATTTGCGGTAGAATGGTAAATAAATATCTCTTGCAAACCGGGCTGGATTCTTTACATGCATTTTCTTCTATAGTCAACCAGCCCTTTAGGATTATTTCTATCTTAAAATGGAAGAAAATGAGGCTGAGACACTTGAGTGCAGAACAGGAAAGGAGAATTTAGCACCAGAGCAGTCAAGAATGGTGAGATAAAAACGAGTGAAAACTGAAAAGGAGCTACAAGATCCAAACAAATGCAAGCTTAGGAGCCAAGACAGTAGAGTGGAATAAAACTGAAAAAAAAAAAAAAAACCCTGAAATTATTACAGAAACCTAAATATGGAAAACAGTCATAACTTCAGTAATAACCATAACCATCACGTCTAGGACATCCCTGCCAGGTATCAAGCAATGAACTGTATTTGGGGCATGACAAGGAACAAAACAAATTTACTCTCTGGCCCTTGTGGAGTTCACAGCCTAGAAGGGAAATTGTGCTTTAAAAAAAAAAAAAAAAAAAGGCTGTCAGTCAATTTTAAACTCTGAATGGTGCCTTGAAGACAGTCCCAAAGGAGACAGGAGCCAGTGGCAACAAGCCTGCTTGCAAAAACTTGGTAAGTGTCACCAGGGGCAATCCTTCTGCCCCATTTTGCCTCGACCAGTCATAGACTCATCCATAAGTCATGATAGTTCCCCCTCTCATAAGAAAAGTTACCCACGAGTACCTATTAAGCATCTCTTCTAAATGCATAGTGGCTACAATGCTTGGTCTTTCTCTTTTGAAACTAACTTTTACCAAGTCTCTGGTTTCAGTTTGAGGACATTTGGCATCTCAGCTGGTGAGCAGCTGAACTAGAGTTCACATTCTTTTCTTTAGAATCTGGTCTGTCCCGTGCCTCCCCTAGGACAGGGAGCAGGAACGCATTGACATCTCCCATCTATCTCAGTTCCAGTACTTTAAGAAAGGCAGCTTTCTCTCCTCCAATTATTCACCTCTCCAGTTTTGTACATAGCTGTATTTAATAAGCAGATAAATAAATGCATGAATAAGCAAAAACTGTAACGTCATGTTCATGGAAATATATATATATATACACACACACACATACATATATATATATATATATATTTTTTTTTTTTTTTTTTTTTTTTTTTTGCATTTTAGGAAAATAAATGGATTGGGTGAACTTGGCCCCAAGCGCTGGAACTCAGTAGTTGCTCCATTACAATTAAGCAGCCCTGGAAGAGAAGTTTGGCTTTTGACTCTGGAGAGTAATTTAGCTTTGGAAGTGTCCCAAAGTGCTTTATATCAACATCACAACATTGGTCATTTCAGTGAGATCTTTGTGTAATGCCTAGAAATCTTGCTTTGATACTTGAAATTGAAGACCCAGAGGCTCCAAGTGGAAATAAGTGTTTCTCCTTTCATACATGGTCCTTAAATTCTGATTGGTTACTGCATTTGATCAATGTGGGCTTCAGAGCAGAAGGGATATTGTGCAGAGGGAGGGAGTCAACAGAACTGTTAGGACAGATCCTGGCTATAGGTCTTTGGGCCAGAAGAGGTATCCAGAATATCATAAAGACTGTGATGGACTTTGACTTAGAATGACTTGGTTTCAAACCTCTGCCTGAACCCCACTACTGTGTGATATTACACAAGCAATGTGATATCTCCAAGTCTCACCTGACATAAAGTACGGATGATAATACAGATACTATGCCATCGCTTGTGTTGAGTAACTAGAACAAAGGAGTGCATGCTAGGAAAGTTATGACACACCCAGACTTTTTCAGAATTAGTTCTGATGTCAGTACTATTTGCTATAAGCCCCCAGGCTAGGACAGTGGTTGACTGAGAGCAGAAAGGAAACACAGTGGACAGGTAAGACCCTTTTCTGAGGAAGATCCTTTCCAGATGCTACTGACATTCTCCCAATAAGAACCTTAGATGACTATGCCAGAAACGAGTCAACAATGAGCTCTTGGTGGGGAGTCAAGGACATCTGAGCTCCCCCAGGGCCGTCATTGGATGCACAATTTAGGGTAAGTCACCTGAACCACCTGGGTCTCAATTTCATGAGAACAGAAATGGCAGCAGTGGGGTGGGGGCAGAATGGAGCCGAGAGAGAGATCATAAAGTTCTCTCAGGTTCCACTTTCAGTAATGAATAGAACACAACCCGAGGTCGTTAATTTCTTTAGGAGGCTGATTCTCAACATATACATCGATCCAAGAAAATAGCAAATAAATAAAATTAATGAAATAAATAAATAACACAGACTGTTGCATAATGTACTATTTTTCACAAAGAATAAATTGGTATCTCCGCGGATTGGCATAACAGGATGTTTTGTTTTTTTTTTCCTTTTATGGAAAAAAAAATGGGTTTCAAGGGCATAAGTAGATGGTCTTTGTCAAACCTATATGTCTGTATTTTCATTTAAATGTAAATGCAGCTGTGAGTCTTAACGAATCCACACATACACCCCACAGCCTTTGCAGAGAAACCCCAGGAATAGTGAGCTCTTCAAATTGAAATTCCTTCTTAAATTATTTTTTTAAGTCTCTCAAGATCATCTTGATAATTAATTTCTTTTATATTTCAAACATCTTTTTTTTTTTCCCCCCCTGTGAAGCAGAAGAAAGTACCAACGTCAAGACGACACCATGTGCTGCCAGCTGGGGAGACATTTGTGCAACTTACACAGAGATATAAATATATTAGTTTGGGGATTGCTGCTTTCAGAGCAAATATTCCATTGTCGCAAATACCGTACCCTCAAGCCTAGGTGCATGTATTAATGGCTTCATTATTACAGTTTGGTTACTGTTTCAGAACCGTAAATCCATCAGTTATGATAATTTTATAAAATGAAGCCACAAATATTAATAAAAGTTTTCAGTTCAATAGAGCATCAACAATAATCAGATTTTATAATGCAGGGGAAGTTGGGAAACCGGATTTTTAAGGTATAAGAAAATATTCCCTAATTCAAAATGTTTGCCTGCATGTTTAAGCATTAGCCTGGACAGTATGTTTCTCCTACTCCCCTCCCTACCAATAGCATCATTTCTCATTGTCTACTGAATAAAGCTCATGCTTTCTTGCCTGCCATTCAAAAGCCCTCCCCTCCTGCTCTCGATGAACTTTAAACTGCTTTCCCAATACTCCCCTTGGTGAACACTGCATCCTCCAGGACAGGCACACCCTCAGATCCTGCCTCCTCTTTGACATCACACTGTCTTTATTCAAAATGCAAGTGAAACAAGTGAAAGTGTTACTCACTCAATCTGTCCAACTCTTTGTGACCCCATGGACTGTGGCCCACCTGGCTCCTCTGTTGTTGGGATTCCCCAGGCAAGAATACTCGAGTAGGTAGCCATTCCCTTCTCCAGGGGATCTCCCTGATCCAGGGATGGAAACCAGGTCTCTTGCAATGCAGGCAGGTTCTTTACTGTCTGAGCCACTAAGGAAGTCCAAGTCTTTATTTAAGGCAGTCCTCAACTGATAAGCCTTTTCTTTCAATTATTTTTCTCTAACACCCAAATTAAATTTTGATTGGACTTCAAGATCTTTCCTCTTGGCCTTTTTTTTTTTTAAGATTTTTTTTATAAGGACTATTTTTAAAGTCTTTATTGAATCTGCTACAATATTGCTTCTGCTCTGCATTTCAGTTTTTTGGCCTCGAGGCTTGTGGGCTCCCAGCTCCCCAATCCCCTGCACTGGAAGGCAAATCTCAACCACTGGACCACCAAGGAAGTCCCTCTTTACTCCTTGTCTTGCACAGAGTAGGTTCTTACTACTTTATCTATGATGAAAGATTGCATAAAATAAATTTGTTTCTGCTGCCTATATAAGAACTGTAAATTTCATAGCTCTAAGGTGGGCAAAAAAAAAGTTTTGGAAATAAAAGAATATTAAAGCTCATTAGGGCAATTTTGCCAAAAGGAAATCTGGAGAACAGGCAGCTCTGCTTTATGCCAGGAAATTGTTTCCCTTTTTAATCAAGCATATAGCCATTTATGTAGTTATTAAGCAGTCAGACTGTTTAAAGGGAGTTGGTTGGCCTCCTTCAGGTTAAAGACCCTTGATCGTAATGCACAAGATTGAACTAGATTCACAGAACAAAATCCCGACCTATTTTCTTTTCTAAATTTCAGAGGAGTCATCCGTCTTTCCACTTTTTTACTTCCCTTCTCTCTCTAGCCATTCTCTTAGTCTCATTTGCCAGCTTTACATAGAGATCCACAACAATCCTACACACCAACTATGCCCAGGCTTCATCATAAGTATTTCAAAGTGCACTATTAAGGCAAAAAGAAAATCGAATCTTATTAACAGGATTAACTTCTGAACAACAAGTCTAAAAATCCATTAGACATAGAACTGACAGTGTCAGCAATACGACTTGGAGAAATCATTTAATTAAAACTCTTTTACTTTTGAAAGCTGATTACTTGCGTTCTGGTAGATTTTAGCATTAAAACCTTGACGAGTGTATACTCCACAGTGGGCTACAATCCCCTCAGAGTTTGTTTGCCAAAGACTATTGGATACTCTGTCTGTCTTGTCCTACCAAGTTGATTTATCCTCTGAAGAAAACACATATAAAGACCATGCACCCAAGAGGAGGAAATTAATGTCATAAACCTGTCATGAAACATTTTGAGTCAAAATAAGATCTGGTGAAACTGGTGTCCTTTATAGTGGATGATGGAAACTGTGTAACAAAACCAAGTCACCCAGTCCCAGCTCCTTCACAAGAAAAATGCCTAAATCTTTCAGAGAAAGAGTTGCTTTATTTTTTGCTTCTGTAATTCCCACCGTTCCAATCTAAGGGAGTGAATTTAAGGGAGCTCACTCATTCATTCACTTATTTTTTTGCTTTACAAACTTTTAACACGTGGAAGGAGCTGAGGATACAGCAAACAACAGGATGAAGTCCCCACTGCCAGAGAATGGAGGCATTCTTTACAAACAGGAGGATCCATTTTCACAACCACTTGTCAGGAGAGCAACCCTGACTGATGGACATCCAGTCTGGAAGTGGGATGCCTGGTGAAGGTCTGCAATTAGTAAACAGCTTACAACCTTGCTATTGTAAATATGCTAATAAGATAGGCCCCAATATTTTGACTTCTTGTGGAGGGAATTCTCTGAGCTCTCCCTTATGAAATACCAATTTTGTTTAAAAAAAGAGAGAAGTTAGTTATTTGGTTCATATACACAGTGTATTACAAAACAGAGACATCATTTTGCCAACAAAGGTTCGTACAGTCAAAGCTATAGTTTTTCTGGTAGTTATGTAAGGATGTGAAAGCTGGACTATAAAGAAAGCTGAGTGCCAAAGAATTGATGCTTTCAAACTATGCTACTGGAGAAGACTCTTGAGAGTCCTTTGGACTACAAGGAGATCCAACCAGTCAATCCTAAAAGAAATCAACTCTGAATAATCATTGGAAGGACTGATCCTGAAGCTGAAGCTCCAATACTTTGGCCATCTGATGTGAAAAACTGACTCATTGGTAAAGACCCTGATGCTGGGAAAGACTGAAGGCAGGAGGAGAATAGGGCAGCAGAGGATGAGATAGTTAGATAGCATCACCGACTCAATGGACATGAATTTGAGCAAATTCTGGAAGTGGAGGATAGAGGAGCCTGGCGTGCTGTAGTCCATGGGGTCACAAAGGGTTGGAAACAACTTAGCAACTGAACAACAACAACAAGGCAAGATTTCTAGAAAGAAAGCAGTGAAGTGGTTCCTAACTGATTTTGCTCCTTGCGTTAGATCTGAATCAGAGATGTTTTGATCATCTTAGAGGTGCACTGAAACACAGCCCACAGCCTCCTAAGTAGGCACAGAGCCGCTCAAGGCTGACTGAACTGACACAGGTAAGTCCAACCCAAAGTCACCGGCCTCTCCCAACCTCCTGAATGCACAGAGCCTTTGAGAGTGAGGTCTTTGGACATGAGTGACTGTCTTTTACTTTGATTTCTAGATCTTAAAACTGTTTCAAGCAGCCTAAGGACTACTATAATTTTTAAGAATTTTGTATTGCAATTCACAATGACCTATTTTTGAGTTCTATGGGAATAAATTTTTAATTTTTTTTCCTCTAAGTAGCTATCTATATTGCTCTTAATATTATATTGGCATCTAACTTTCAGCCATGGACTGTTTTATTTGTTGATACTACTTGTACTGTAACAATTTTTCTACCTCTATTTTTGAGGATACGCATGGATAATAAGGTCTCTTAGAGCAGAGTTCTGCAACCTTCAATAGGATCTTTTAAATATAGTACAGAAAATAAAGAAAAATCTATTTAATAATCAACTGTGTTTTTGGGTACATATGTTTCAAGGAATTATTAATAGACTGTGATGATGTGTTTCCAATTTGGTTAAGAATAACATATGAGGGCTTCCCTGGTGGCTCAGTGGTAAAGAATCCACCTGCCAATCCACCCCTGGTCTGGGAAGATCCTGCATGCCGCGGAGCAACTAAGCCCCTGCACCACAACGACTGAGCCTGTGCTCTGGAGCCTGGGCACCACAACTGCTGAAGCTCTCACACCGCAATCACTGAAGCCCTTGCTCCCTAGAGCCTGTGCTCCGGAACGGAAAAGATCACTGCAGTGAGAAGCCTGCTCGCCACAAGAAGAGAGCAGCCTCTGTTTGCCACAACTAGAGAAAAGCCTGTGCAGCAACAAAGACCCAGCACAGCCAAAAATAAATATATAAATGAATTTATAAAAAGAATAATGTCTGAGAGGAATATAGTAGTATCCATTATACTAAGTCCATCTAGTCAAGGCTATGGCTTTTCCAGTAGTCATGTATGGATGTGAGGGTTGGACTGTGAAGAAGGCTAAGCGCTGAAGAATTGATGCTTTTGAACTGTGGTGTTGGAGAAGACTCTTGAGAGGCCCTTAGACTGCAAGGACACCCAACCAGTCCATTCTGAAGGAGATCAGCCCTGGGATTTCTTTGGAAGGAATGATGCTAAAGCTGAAACTCTANTCCACCGATATTCCAGAAAAGCTACTTTCAAATATTTCAATATTATTCAATGAAATATTGAATATTTCA
Source organism: Neotragus moschatus (assembly GCA_006410615.1). Taxonomy (NCBI): domain Eukaryota; kingdom Metazoa; phylum Chordata; class Mammalia; order Artiodactyla; family Bovidae; genus Neotragus; species Neotragus moschatus. The sequence continues at coordinate 377,409 of SJYA01002795.1, read as the reverse complement.
TTATTTCAAGTAGTGAAAATGTTTGAATTAGCAAATTTTCATTAGCAAAGTTCAGTTAACTGATCATTCTACATTTGTTAGTTTTATGTGGCACTTGTATTAGATCCGTCTGTCTGTCTGTCTCTTCCCTCTTAAATGTATGAGAGGAGAGTAGGAGGCTAGACCACGATTTCTCTCTCAATCTTCTGTCTTTTTTCCCCATGCAGCTGAACAGAAGATGGTAAAAATCAAAAGCTAGGTTTGGACTTGGTAGGAAAGTCAGCTCTTTAGTGCTGACTATCAACCCTGAACACAACCCTGCTCACTCGCCTTTTCTGTTCTGAGATTTGGGGCTCAAGCCCACCTGACAATTAAGTCTCTTCTCCTTTCCTTTGTTCCTGTTTTCCATGTGTTCACTGTCCCTCGACAGGGTGAAGAAAAAGGAGGGTGTCTGGGGAATGAGCCCAGAAACTTGGAGTCCAAATACCATCTGAACATCATTAGCAAGACTGACTCTTCACATGTTCCTCGTATCTGCTAATCTCCCTAAACCAATGCCGGCAAGGTCTCCTGGATGCAAAGCAGCCCTTGAACTGGGCTTTGAGCTTGTAACACAATATATCTGGTGTCAATTCTGGTCTTGACTTTTTACTGGATGCTAATCATAGGAGACCCTTTTGATTCTCAGCAGGAAACCCAGTGGACTTAGATTTTAAAAGCAAGAGATCAGAGAGCAGGAGATAGAATGGCTCTGGGCCACAAGAAGGAATTAGCTTCATGTGGAAAAGTGATTCTGACCTCACAAAATGGTTTGGGTGCCAACCACCGCTCTCTTTTGAGCATTTCCCTCGAATTTGATCTTGCTTATTGGGTTGTGTGATGAAAGACTTTATTGATTAGTACGGAGCACTTGAAAGTTCAGTGGCTCTGTGGAAAATGGGGAATTAGATGATCATTATTTTTTATCTTTTCTGAAAAGTGCAATTTCTAGTTAGACATCTGACTAAACAAAACCCAGGGTGTCTTTACATACCTGAAAGTAAGTGAAAAGTGGACTCTCAAACACAGCATTTCAACATGATGGGATTTAATTAAATAGTACATATGAACCTAGGGCGAGGAAGGGTGTCACACCAGAAGTGAGGTGGGCACTCCTTTTTACGAACTGGTTTAATGTGGAATGGGTGTACCTGTTGACTGTCAAGATGCCTTTGACCCTATCAAGTTCCAGCCAGGTCTCAGCCTAATGCTCAGCCACTCTGTTTTTATCCCTCGGATACCCTCTACAGATATTAGGAAGCTTCCCTAAAGCATGCCTTGCCCCACCTGGTCTCTAAGAAAACCACTGAGAGCTGCATGCAGGTGAGGCCAGTACATCCCAGCATGTGAGCCTTGCACCCGCCATGTCTGCTAACCTTTTAAAAAAATCATTATCACTGTCTGCTGCTCCCTCACCAGCATCTCTGCTGCTTGCAGTGGCCTTGACCATGTCATTTTCAGAGCTGAGAAGACTGACGACAGCAGAGACTTTCCCTGGCCTCCAACATGAATGGATGGGCTGGCACCGTGGGGAAAACTGTTCCTATGTCTCCATGCACCACATGGGCAAGGTCTCTGCTTTCCTGGGGGCTTGCACTTTGGTTGCATGAAGCAAACCATAAAGTAAATAGACCAGTACACTATATAAAGGCAGACTGTGACAAATGCTACAACCAAAAATTCTATAGGGCCCTTTGACAGAATTGCACCTGGGTTTGTAGGGGCAGATGGGCAACATTGCATCCTGAAGCAGCCTCTGAAATGACCAAGTGTTCTGAAGCCTCATTTTTTCCCCTCAGTGATTCATGCAATTTTTGTTACCACTTCTTTCTTTTTTAAAAAAATTTTATTGTTACTTTATTTTACTTTACAATACTGTATTGGTTTTGCCATAGATTGACATGAATCCGCCACGGGTGTACATGAGTTCCCAATCCTGAACCCTCCTTCCACCTCCCACCCCATACCATCTTTCTGGATCATCCCTGTGCACCAGCCCCAAGCATCCTGTATCCTGTATCGAACATAGACTGGTGATTCATTTCTTATGTGATAGTATACATGTTTCAGTGCCATTCTCCCAAATCATCCCACCCTCTCCCTCTCCCTCAGAGTCCAAAAGTCCATTCTATACATCTGTTTTCTCTTTTGCTCTCTCACGTACAGGGTTATCATTACCATCTTTCTAAATTCCATATATGTGTGTTAGTATACTGTATTGGTGTTTTTCTTTCTGGCTTACTTCACTCTGTATAATTGGCTCCAGTTTCATCCATCTCATTAGAACTGATTCAAATGTATTCTTTTTAATGGCTGAGTAATACTACATTGTGTATATGTACCACAGCTTTCTTATCCATTCATCTGCTGGTGGACATCTAGGTTGTTTCCATGTCCTGGCTATTATAAACAGTGCTGCAATGAACATTGGGGTACATGTGTCTCTATACTCATATTCATTCCAATAGGGAATTTATTTTACAGCTGGTCAAGAAATATTCAGAATGGAGAGGTATGTGCTGTATTTTCCCTCCTATTTTGTGTCTTCATGTATAATGTTTTCTAACCTGAGAAGAAATCTGGGAATCCTACTGTACCTCTCCCCACAACAAAGAAGTCTTTTGAGCATTAACAATAATGGAATAAAAATCCCAGGCTGCCCCACCCCTGTGGATACTGTGACCTGGGTTTGCTGGACCCATTTCACTCTGCGTGTGTGCGTGCTAAGTTGCTTTGGTTGTGTCTGACTCTTTGCCACCCTATGGACTGTAGCCTGCCAGGCTCCTCCCCCATGGAGAGTCCATGGGATTCTCCAGGCTAGAAACTGGAGTGGGCTGCCATACCCTTCTCCAGGGGATCTTCCCAACCCAGGAATCAAACTTGCATATCTTATGCTTCCTGCATTGGCAGGTGGGTTCTTTACCACTAATTTCACATGGACTTGGATTGTTGGAACCATACGTTATTGCTTGGCTAGTCTGACTATCCCCAGCTCCTCCACGGTTCTCTTTTCTTGACCTGTGAGCAAATACACTGAGGTCCACAGTGTTACAACTGAACTCAAACAGGTTATGATCCTCAGAGTTCCTTTCTAACCCTGGCTAACTAAATGTTTAAAGACCTGGGCTTGAAGGAGAGTCTGCTGCCTCTCCTATCCTACTGGCTTTATCTGAGTTGTAGAGTGTCTGGCTCCATGGGCAGCTGGGTGTGAGTGAGGGTTCCCTTGGCCCCCTTCATTCCCAGCTAATCTCTTTAGAAAATCTCTTCCAAAGAAGAGAAGTTACTTTCCTCGGGATCAAATACAGCCCCTTAGAAATAGAAGATTAAGAAAGAGTAACTTGGTTAAATTTTTGTTTCTCATATATAGTCAATAAAACAGTGTTATTTATGATTTCTGGTAAATCACATGGAGCCCAGAAGAGTCCATTCACAGCTTATGAGTTGAGGTCATGAATAGACAGAGGAGGAGACATGGGTCCTGGCAAGATGACTGTCAGAATCTCTGCTCACTTCTCCCAGTGTGGACCAGCAGGGTGATGGCAGGAGGGGTAGAACTGGGAAGAGACTGAATGAGGTATTGAGATTAACTTAAAGCCTCCCATTCTGATGCCACATAAATGAGAGCAGACTCTGACTCCCTGAGCATGACGCAAACCAAACAGCTAACGTAATACCTTGCATTTCAGTGAAAACAAACATACATGAAAATAAAGTCATGGCATTTTGAGCCACTGCTGCTGCTGCTGCTAAATTGCTTTGGTCGTGTCTGACTCTGTGCGACCCAATAGACAGCAGCCCACCAGGCTCCCCTGTCCCTGGGATTCTCCAGGCAAGAACACTGGAGTGGGTTGCCATTTCCTTCTCCAATGCATGAAAGTGAAAAGTGAATGCTAAATTTCTCAGTCGTGTCCAACTCTTAGCGACCCCATGGACTGCAGCCCACCAGGCTCCTCCATTCATGGGATTTTCCAGGCAAGAGTACTGGAGTGGGGTGCCATTGCCTTCTCTGCTGAGCCACTGAGTAAGGTTCAAATCTAAATTCTTCCATAAACAGGACAAACTGCTTGGCTTCTTCAGTTCTCACTCTCCTATTCTGCTGCTGCTGCTGCTGCTAAGTCACTTCAGTCATGTCCGACTCTGTGTGACCCCAGAGACGGCAGCCCACCAGGCTCCCCCGTCCCTGGGATCCTATTCTGCTAAGTGGACATAAATGGAAACCAAAACCCCTGTCCTGTGAGGTTCCTGTGAGCAGTAAAGGAGAATGTGGGGCACAAGGAGGCATGCCTGGTATGCTCCTCAGTGTGGGGATAAGTATCTTTGGGAAGAAATGTGCTGGCCCCAGATGCCAGGAGTGAATGGGAAACTCAGTCTGCAATGAAGTCTCCCCGGAGGATGCTTGAAAAGGTGCCAAGGCAAATGGACACTAAGTGGCAAACAAAACGCCTTGTCAGCCTCGGCCCAGAAGATGCTGGTAAGGAAGTTACTAATTAATCACCAGCCAGCCATAAGGTGTTACGGAGCCTGCTAAGTTTAAATATGCTTTATTAACTGACATCCAACATATGGCACACGGCTATGAGGGGGATGAGACTAGTCTTAAAGGTCACCGCCACCCAGATGAGCAGATCTGAAACGGAGAAATTAGTTAATGCTTTCTTCTGCTGATTTAGTGTGAACACATCCCAGGGAGCTGAGGCACTCCAGATGGCGGGCTGCAAAAATAGCGGAGAAAGATGATGTGTGCTAACTGTTTCCTAATGACACCAGGGGCTCACCGGGGCAAGAGAGAGAAGGCATCTTCTCTAAGGGCTGGATGAACTCGCGGGCAAGGCAGAGGTCTCTCTCCCTGGTTCTCAGGAGATTAAACCCCACTTGCACCGAACAGAAAAACTTCCATCCATATTATCAGCATTCTTCCTCTTCATCCTCCCCTTCCTCCTCTTCTCCTCCTCTTTCTTCTTTTTCACTTATTATTATTAGTCTCAGCTAATTTTTAATTTTATTTTTAAATTGATTTATTAAACTATAGTTGGTTTACCATATTCCAAGTGTCAGGCACCATTTTGTGTTTAATGTTCATCATTTCACTTATTTCTCTTAACAACTCATTGAGGTAGTTGTGGTTAAGAATGCTGGCTTGGCATCATCAAAAAGTCTACCAATAATAAATGCTGGAGAGGGTATGGAGGAAAGAGAATCCTACACTGTTTGTGGAAATGTAATTTGGTGTAGTCAGTGTGAAAAACAATAGGGAGTTTCCTTAAAAAAAATTAAAAAGAGTTATCATATGATCCAACAATCCCTCTCCTGGACACAAATATGGAGAAAACTCTAATTTAAAAAGAGACAGCAAAAGAGATATAGATATAGATATAGACACAGATATAGAACAGTCTTTTGGACTCTGTGGGAGAGGGCGAGGGAGGGATGATATGGGAGAATGGCATTGAAACGTAGATTATCACATGTGAAATGAATCGCCAGTCCAGGTTCGATGCATGAAAGAGGGTGCTCGGGGCTGGTGCCCTGGGATGACCCAGAGGGATGGGATGGGAAGGGAGGTGGGAGGGGGGTTCAGGATGGGGAACACATGTATACCCATGGCAGATTCATGTCAATGTATGGCAAAACCACTACAATATAGTAAAGTAAAAATAAATAAATAAATAAAACTGAAAAAAAAAGAAAAGCAAAGACAACAACAACAACAATAAAGATATATGCACCTCAGTGTTCACGGCAGCACTATTCACAATCGGCGAGATGTGGAAGTAATCTAACTCTTCATCGACAGAGGAATGTGTAAAGAATATGTGGCATACATGTAAAATACATGTGAAATATTACTTGGACATAAAACAGAATGAAATAACGCCATTTTCAGGAACACGGATGGACCCAGAGATTATGAAGTGAGTCTGACAGAGAAAGACAAGAATCATATGATATCACTTAAAGGGAGAATCTAAAAAAAAAAAAGAAAAATATATAAATGAACTTATTTATGAAACAGAAGCAGACTCACAGATATGGAAAACAAATTTACCGCTACCAGAGAGGAAAGTTGGGGGGATAAATTAGGAGTCTGGGATTAGCAGACCACATACATATAAAATAAACTGCTACTACATATAAACTACTACTACATATAAAATAAAACACAAGGTCTTACCATATGGCACAGGAGACTATTGATATATTCAGTAGCTTATAATAAAATGTAACCAAAAGGACCTGGAAGAGGATACAGACATGCACACACATGTAGCTGAATCATTTTGCTGGATGCCAGAAACTACCACGACATTGCAAATCAACTATGTCCCAATAACAAAGAGAAAAAAGAACGCCGGCTTGACGGGCCAGACTTCACAGTCCCAAACCCATTAGTGTGACTTCCAAGAAGTGAGCACCCTGTGACAGCTCCTTGTGAAGACCATGCCACCACCTACTGTGCAGATAACTCAAGCTCACATGAGACCGTGCACATGAAGCACTTAGAATAACGCCTGGGACACAGCAAGTACTCAGTGAGCATTACTGTCCCCTCCCAAGATGACATGCAACCTTTCCAGATAAGGAAAAGTAAGATTCCAGATGTTAAGGAGCATACCCCAGGTCATATGACTCATGCTTGCAGACAGATCCCAGTCTTACTCCTGAGATCTACTACCCCACCCCAGGCACCAGATCATTCTTCAGGGGAAGAACACTTCTTTCAGGAAAGGGGAGGCAATTTGGGAGAAGAAAACAACCGTCAATCCCCAGAAGAGTGATGTAGCACAAGAAGGGAAATTTGGAAACCTAACCAAGGCCAGGCCTGAGTGATTTTCCTTTCTATTAGAGAAAAATTTGGTGCAGCAATTATAGAAAACTGTATGGAGGTTATTAAAAAAGTTAAAAAATAGAGTTTCCATATGATCCAGCAATCCCACTCCTGGACACACATCCAGAGAAAACTAAAACTGGAACAGATACAGGCACTCCACTGTTCAGCGACACTATCTGCAATCACCAAGACATGCAAACAATCTAAATGCCCACTGAAAGATGAATGGATAAAGAAGATGTGGCAATATATACAAGAGAAGATTCAGTTCAGTTTAGTTCAGTTGCTCAGTCATGTCCGACTCTTTGCGACCCCATGAATCGCAGCATGCCAGGCCTCCCTGTCCATCACCATCTCCCAGAGTTCACTCAGACTCACGTCCATCAAGTCAGTGATGCCATCCAATCATCTCATCCTTGGTCATCCCCTTCTCCTCCTGCCCCCAATCCCTCCCAGCATCAGAGTCTTTTCCAATGAGTCAACTCTTCCCATGAGGTAGCCAAAGTACTGGAGTTTCAGCTTTAGCATCATTCCTTCCAAAGAAATCCCAGGGCTGATCTCCTTCAGAATGGACTGGTCGGATCTCCTTGAAGTCCAAGGGACTCTCAAGAGTCTTCTCCAGCACCACAGTTCAAAAGCATGAACTCTTCAGCGCTCAGCCTTCTTCACATATTATTGAGCCATAAATAAGATGAAATAATGCCATTTGCAGCAACACGGATGCAACTATAGATAATCATATTAAGTAAAAACTCAGAAAGAGAAACACAAATAGCATAGAATATCACTGACATGTGGAATCTAAAAAGTGTGACACAAACAAACTNAGCACCACAGTTCAAAAGCATGAACTCTTCAGCGCTCAGCCTTCTTCACATATTATTGAGCCATAAATAAGATGAAATAATGCCATTTGCAGCAACACGGATGCAACTATAGATAATCATATTAAGTAAAAACTCAGAAAGAGAAACACAAATAGCATAGAATATCACTGACATGTGGAATCTAAAAAGTGTGACACAAACAAACTTATGTAAACAGATACACAGACACAGAGAACAGACTTGCGGCCGGCAAGAGCGAGGCGGTGGGGCAGAGGTGTGGACTAGGGGTCTGGGGTTAGCAGGCGCAGACTATCGCACACAGCATGGATAAACAACCATGCCCTGCTGTACAGCACATCGAACTATACTCAATATCCCGTGATAAACCATAATGGAAAAGAACATAAACATGTATAATATGGATAGCTGAATCATTTTGCTGTACTGCAGAAATTAACACAGCATTGTAAAAAAACTATACTTCAATTAAAAAAATAAATCAAACTAAGAATTTGAGCAGGATGGTGAAGAAATATTGTGAAAAAACAATCTTAAATCTTTAAATAATAATAATGATGACAAATAAGGCTTCCCTGGTGGCTAGTCGTAAAGAATCCACCTGCAATGCAGGAGACACAGGAGATTCGTTTGATCCCTGAGTTGGGAAGATCCCCGAGAGGAGAGCATGGCAACCCAGTCTAGTATTCCTGTCTGGAGAATCCCATGGACAGAAGAGTCTGGCGAGCTAAGGTCTGCGGGATCACAAAGAGTGGGGCATGACTGAAGTGACCGAGTGTGCGCTCTGACAAATAATACGTACAAGTCCCTACGAAGCCGCAGGTACCCTCACCAGGTTAAGTGTCTTGTATCATGTGTCAGCATCATGTCTTGTATCATTTTCTGTCTCCACGGTGATGGAGTTTGTCCCGTCACTACCCCTGCTTTATCCGTAAGGGAAGTGGGGCACAGAAACGATGGATACGGTACCCAGAGGCACATGGTTAGAAACTGGAGGCACCAACTTTGAACCCAGGCGGTGGGGAGCCAGAGCTCCTGCAGCCCACCACTGCTCCCTCCCAGTCCCAGAGTTCCACGAATGACATCGTGGCTTCCAGGGCAGGAGTCCTCAACCTGAGCAAACACCCAGGTCACCTGGACTGGCTTGTTAGACCAAGACTGTCAGAGACCACCCCCAGAGTTCTGACTCCAGGTCTGGGGCGAGGCCCAAGAACCTGCATTTCTAACACCCTGCTGCGTCATGCTGATGCTACTGGCTTGGGGTCACACTTTAAGAGCCGTTGGTTAATCATATTTCAGAGCTTGAGTCAGAATCACAGAAAAGTGGTTTGGGTCCCAGATCTACCACATGGTAGCTCTGTGACATCAAGCAAGTCACTCAACTCCTCCTAGCTTCTGTATCCTTATCTTGCTCAGTAGGGGTCTAAGTCATTATAATCTTATTGACTATATAAATAGTCATTAAAAGGATGCAGTTAATAAAGCCCATCTCCTAGTGCTGTGATGGAGATTAAATAAAATACCAAGTATAAAGCACCTAGTAAGTAGCCTGGAACAGAATAATAGCTCTCACATGGTGGTAAATAAAAAAGCTTGTCACAAAATTATTAAGCCTTCCTGTGTACACAGTGTGGGAAGACAGAGAGAGATTACACCACATTTCCTGTCTGGGACAAGTCAATTTAAGGAGTGAAAAATGTCCAAGAAGAAGCACAGATGCCTGTACAGATGTACACACAGTCACCAGGACACACATACACACTCATGTACGCATACACACATACACGCACAAATGCAAAGTCAACCAATGCTATGTCCACCCAGGGATCTGCAGAGCAGTAACCAGAGCCCTGGAGAACGAGCACTGACTTCCAGATGGACATCCACGAGGACAGGACCGTCTCCACGGCTCCTACAGCATCCGGGCGTGCAACTACTTATTATTTTTTAAAGAGAAAGGCTGAGTGCCGACTCTGGATCAGGCACCACGTTTGGTAGTTTGCCCTTAATGGTGGTAACCCCTAGCTGGCTAGAGGCCGAGCACCATGCGTCTCCTTTCGACGGGCAGGCAAACAGATGTGAGATGCTTAAGCAATTTGCCTAAGTCTCACAGTGTGTGTGCATGTGGTGCTCTGTGTGTGTGTGTGGTGCTGTGTGTGTGTGGTGCTGCGTGTGTGTGTGTGTGTGGTGCTGTGTATGTGTGTGGTGCTGTGTGTGTGTATGTGGTACTGTGTGTGTGTGTGTGTGTGTGTGTGTGTGTGTGTGTGTATGTGTGTATGTGTAGTGGGGATTGCTTTACTTGGCGAAAATGATTTTGATTTTATGAAAATCGAATGTTAATGGATAAACGGTCCAATATTTTGAGAATATCGTATGCAGGNGTGTGTGTGTGTGTGTGTGTGGTGCTGTGTGTATGTGGTGCTATGTGTGTGTGGTGCTGTGTGTGTGTGTATGGTGCTGTGTGTGTGTGTGTGGTGCTGTGTGTGTGTGGTGCTGTGTGTGTATATGGTGCTGTGTGTGTATGTGGTGCTGTGTGAGTGTGTGTGTGGTGCTGTGTGTGTGTGGTGCTGTGTGAGTGTGTGTGTGGTGCTGTGTGTGTGTGTGTGTGTGGTGCTGTGTGTGTGTGTGGTGCTGTGTGTGTGGTGCTGTGTGTGTGTGGTGCTGTGTGTGTGTGTGGTGCTGTGTGTGTGTGGTGCTGTGTGTGTGTGTGGTGCTGTGTGTGTGTGTGTGTGGTGCGGTGTGTTGGGGCTGAGAGCGGAGTGAGCAGGAAGGCTTGTCTTCTTGTCCTTAAACCCCAGGGAGTGATCCTGTCACTCTGCCACACGATCTCCTCTAGTGCAGTGTTCGCCAGCCGAGCTCTGAAACCTCAAATTCACAATCCCCTGGCTTTAAAGCACGTCCCCCGAGGAAGGCAGAGAAGATGTAAATGCACGTACCAAAATGAGCCTGGAACATCTGAAGCAAACTGGGCGAGTTCCAGGGCGTCTTGATGAGACGCTGTCTGGAGCCCCTGGGACAGCTGCCTCCTTTGATGACTCCCACCCCGGCTCCCTCCGCAACCACCCGCGCCTCTCCGCCGCCCTCCTCAGAACACACCGGCTCTCTGGTGGCTCATCTGAGCAATGATGAGCTGAGGGCAGGTTGCTTTTCTCCCCAGATCCACCCAGAACACCCTTATGCCTCTGAAAGACAAGAGCCAGCTGTATCTTTCTTTGGCAAATAATTCATTGTGTGAGAGAAGTGGGGATGTGCTTCTCCGTGGATGCAGGAACAACTCACTTGGGCCCCCAATCTGTTCCCCAGACACATCCGCTAGTCACTGAAGAGCTGCAGAATGAGGGGGTTCAAGGATACTTGATGTCTCTTTAAGAACAGTTATGCTCCATTTACTCGGATGTCAGACTTCTAGTAACTTAACCAAAACTTAGTCCTGACATTAGATAAATGAGAAGGCCTTAGCAAGGAATGGCTTTTCAAAAGCCCCTTAAACACCCATACACACTTTCTCTCACTCACTCATTTTAGAACTCAGCGGACTCTAACTTTGTACATGTTTCTAATAAGTCTGCTTATGTGGTTTCCAACCTATAGGAGACAATAAGACATGTGCCGTTTATTGGTTGGCCCAGGGAAGGCGATAAAGCAGATTACTTGCTAGTTTCATGAAAGATCCAAATACAAAGAACCAAGAACCCTGTCCTCCAAAGCAACTGCACAAACCACCAGCGGTAAAGAAATACACAAGTGACAGTCTCGGGCAAGGAAATTTTGCAGTCGGTGTTAATGTTGGCCCAAGAGAGAAAGCTGGCCGGCGAGGGTGAGGAGCGTGCAAGCCTGGCTGAGCCGGTACCCACAGGCCTTGGAATAGCATCTCCAACTCAGGCAGTAAGATCTACTTCCTGCGAGGCTGTGGTCTGGAACGGAATTATCAGGAGAAGAGATGAGTCGCCAAGGAACAGAGGGCCATGCCCGCCATGTACTACACATCTGAGCCTCCCATAAGGCCAGTTAATGTTTTCCCTGGCAAAAGAATGCTAGGCAATCCGCAGCTTCATGATCACGAACCTGGAAGAATATCTTTGCACTTAGATGGATAGGAGCTGTTTTAAACACGCCTAGAAACAGCAGCCCAAGTTGGGGAACATGGCTTCCTTGGCATTGCTCAGATCTCTGGATTCTTAGAGTCCCTTCTGTCTTGTCGAAGTATTCCTCTGAGAGGGTGTGAACCTCCATTCCCTGCTTTGGGTACGAGATCCGGGACATTTTATTTGTTTATTTTTGTTGCTGCTTGTTAGTTCTGAATCCTGGCAAAGGCAGACTGACCAGATCCCAATGGAGTCAAGTGGATGATTGTGAGATGAAGAGAAACAGACAACTGCGTGTGAGTCTCAGCCTGGGGAATACGATTCTAATTTCAGAAGGTTGGGACTAGAGCTCCTTAACATTCTACACTTCCAATTCAGGTATTCTGTGGTTCTCTAACTCAGACATCACCAAGTGAGAGAAAACTCTGGCATCAATTTAAGGGAAACCTGAGTTTCAAGAAAACAGGTTCTTCTTTTCTGCTGTCTTCCTGCCTCCTGTTGCATGACAGAACTTGAGAATCACATAAGCAGCCATGCTTCCTGCTTTGTTTTGGCCACTGGGAAGCGTACATGAAAATCTGGATGACATTTCGTGTGAAATGTTTATGTAGTGACTGTTGCTTTTGTGTGAGTAGAACCTTTTTTCCATATATGATAACAAACTCATTTTCCCAAGCATATAGGCACTAAGGTGAGACTGGTCTGATCATAGTAAAAAATCCCCTCGCAAGAGAGATTTGTCCAAGTATGTTCCTGTGACCCAAGCTGGGCCAATCAGAGTCCCGTTCCAAGAGTTTTCTACCAGAACAGGTAGAGAAATGCATGCTTTCCTGTAAGCCATACCACCACACACCCTTTACACGGTACGAAGAGAAACAAAGACGAGAAACCTACAGAGAGGGTTGACAGTTCTCGGAAGCTAATTCTGGTCAACCTCAAGGCCATTTATTTCCACCATTCCTCACTCCTGCAGTAAATGTCAATACAGCAGTGACTTCCATGTTGGTCTTCGGGTAACTCCACGCTGGATTTCCAGCACTTGCAACCAGAACCTGAAGACAGGCTCTCTCGCATGGATCTTTTCCCTGGCTTTCCTATTTTCCCTTCAGCTTGACCCCTTCAATTATTTGCTCTTTTCCTTTTGTATTACATATAATTTTCTAAACTGCCTCCAATTCTTTGTGAAGAGCAGCCAAGTATAAACCTGTACGTCGTATCAGATAATTTCAAATACAGTACTTTCTCTCTTTGTCACAACTGTTGATAATGCTTGTCTGTGACATTAAGGAAAGGTTAACCTGGTTTCTGTATTTTCTGCTTCAAAAAGCAAAGAGGAATGTGATACATTAAATAATGGTTTCCCTTTAAACAAACAGGTACCCAGTGGGAGAAACGCTGTCTCAGTTATCTGGAGAATTCACCTACAAGGGAAAGCACACACCCTAATTTGACCAAACACATGCAATATCACCGTATTAAAAATGTCTTAAAAAGTGACAACTCCTAGGACAACCCAAAGTGTCTTGGTAGCTGTTATTTTAGTATTGGTAGTTGGTACCTTTTTGAGAAATGATTCTCTAGGCTACAGAGACTTCCTAAAGCATAGCCATCTTTCGCCCCAGACTCTAATTTCCTCGAGACCATGGTGTATGATGATTTCGTGTGTATGTCTCTCCGTACTTTGCCTAGTCAAATACACCCCTCTGTGCAGTGATGTCTTGCTTGATAGAGGAAAGTAAATGATAACAGGACCCATTTCTTTGGTGAGCAATGGCTTAAAATACAAAACCTTCTGGTTTTTAGTTTAACTTACATTCTCTTATAAAGAAGTCATCTCAGAGGTATACTTATTCTGAAAGGGAATGCTGCAACTGAGCCAACCCGCTAATGGGCATGCAGTGATGAGATTGTCACACCCGCAGGGTGCTGTTGAGCCTGGTGACGGGGTTATTTAATGAGGCTGAAGAGGAAAGAAAGGTCATGGTGGCTGTGTTTGTCTAGTGGATAATCTAGTTTTGGCATAATCCTCCAAATGGATTAACTGTTCCCTCAGAAGAAGATTTAAAATGCCCTCCTTAAGCCACAGTGGTCAGAATAAATGGACCCCATCCTCTCCCAGCATATTCACCACCAACACCACCAGGACCACAGGAGGGAGAGTGATGTCCCTCTGAAGACACCAAGAAACACAGCAGTAGTAGGTACAGCATCTTGTGGCCAAACAGAAATTGATGGGGCTACCTCCTTACTAATGCAATCTGACTTCAGACTGAAGGACAAGGAGTCTGGGGTGACTTGGCGCTCATGGCATAGAGTGATACATGTAAATGTGCACACATGCACCACACATACAATGGCTTTCTCCAAGTGAGCCAGACCTTTCCCACCAAACACAGTGGTTGAGGGTTTCTGTGAGCTTCTCTGGCAGGAAGAAGGAGAGGTCAAGATTAGAACTCCCTGTCTGTCTAGATCCAGGAGCCCTTTATTTAATTATACCCATTCTCATTCCAAATAAGAGTTAAAGATGCTTTATCTCTACATGTGTGACTTTTAGAAAGTTCTCAGTACGGAATATAGGTTCAGTCATGCTTAATAATACAAACCATCACAACAAGTGAGGGGAAGAACATGGCTTCGGCATTTGGACCAGTCAGTTCTGTTCTTTGCCTTCCTGTGCAACCTTGACAAGTGCCTTAACCTTTAAAAGGTTTAGAGTTCTTCACATTTAAAATAGAGATATTAACACTACCCATTAGAGTTGTGAGGATTTATGGGATTAGATGTATGAAAGGGGCTTGGTTCAATGCCTTGCACATTTAAATGTTCAATAAATGCTAGCTATGATTATTTTATTATCATCATAATGACTATTAGTATCATTACTAGGATGATCAGGTTCATAAATCCCTTGAAGGATTCTACTCTTCTTACAGATGTTGAGGTAGGAAGGATGGAAAGAATAAAGTTGGGAGAGGAGGCAGAAAGGACGGAGAAAAGCATGGAAGGAAGGGTGGAAGGGATGAAGGAGGGATGGAGGAAGGTAGGGAAGGACGGATGTTCTAACTGGGATTGGGAAAGCCTGTCTATTTATAACAATTCAGGTGACCAGAGCAAGACAAAACTCACAATGTTCCTCTCTTCTGCTGTGCGTTGTTTCTACTTGGAGATGTTAAGCATTAGAGTCTCTCTCATGAGTTGAGCTCTCTGAAGGCACGTTTAGAACATGGTGGTCCAGGTCAAGATGGGAAGAGCATGGAGACCCATCTGGACTCTGGGCTGAGTCACAGATGTTCCACCACCATTATGCAGAGACAGCGCACTGAATCCAGGCTCAGCCAGCATGACTGTCTGAGCTTGTTTGAACTGATGGGAGGGTGACTGAGAAGAGGCATCTAGAGAGTGATGATCACCAAGGTCCAAGGGAAGCAGGGGTGACCAAGTAAGGACCCAGACAGGAAGCGGAATCCCCGGGGTGCGGATGAGGCTCCAGCCCCAGAAAGGAAGTAGAGAATCCCTCGACGGGGAATTCCTCTACAAAGTAGAGGTTAGAGGGAAGCCCTACTCCAGATATGGGTTTGAGATTCAGTATGAACTAGACCACCTCTGCTTGCAGCCTTCCACAAATTCCCCACTCCTCATGTTAGCAGCCAGGTGCCTAAATAATCCAGATCCTGTCTACTCACCCAGGCTCATCTCCCACCTGCTCCAGTTCCTCAGCCATGCCAAGTTCCCCCTCATCTATGGCCCTTCATTTCCTTTTCCTTCTCACTAGAAGGTACTCTGCTCACCCCTGTATAACTGGCTTTGCTTCATCATACAGGGTTCAACTCCAGTGTCGTCTCCTTACAGATCCCCACAGCTAACCCTCTATCGTATCACCAGTAACCCTCTACCATATCACCATATTTATTCCCTTGAGAGCACGTATCACACTCAAAAATCGCCTTGCTCAGGTACACCTTGTCCAGGTTTCTCTCCCATGGTCTCCATGGACCAAGTCTGTCTCGCTGCATTCCATAAGGCTGCATCCCCAGCACCAGGAGTGAGGTCTGGCAGCAGACAGGTGCACCAGAAGTATCTGTTGTTCAGGTGCATGAAGAATCTTAGGGTGGAATATGACAGCCCAGACCCCTCCTGTCATTAACCACCCATGGTCAATACTATAGCCTGGCCAGGAGTTCAGCCTGACTGGGGCTAAATACAACCAGCCAGGCAAGCAAGCTATCAACTCATAGTAAGTCCATTCTCAGCATAGCTACAGGATGCAACTTAGAACATATGAAAAAAAAGTGAAAGTGTTAGTCACTCGGCCGTGTCTGACACTTTGTGACCCTGTAGACTATAGCCCACCAGGTTCTTCTGTCCATGGAATTCTCCAGACAAGAATACTGAAGTGGATAGCCATTCTCTTCTCCAGGGGATCTTCTCCACCCAAGGATCAAACATGGGTCTTCCACATTGCAGGCAGATTCTTTACCATCTGAGCCACCAGGGAAGCCCTAAGAACATATGGCTGGAGCAAAAAGAAGTAGAAGATTACCTAAGTGCTGCTCAAGGACAAAGGCATGAGAAGTGGTGGCCTGAGGGAAGGGCGCGGCATGCAGGATACAGAAGCAAGAATTCAGCTTCTTTTCTGACTCGCGCAAGAGCAGAGGAGCTTCGTTTCCCACGTCACCACTGAGGGCCACGCTGTCAAATTCGAAGAGTGGAATAAGGCCACTACCTACTAACTTACAGATGATGTCCAGAAGGGGATTTGAACACACTGTTTCTTCCACAGACACTGCATCATTTGGAACAGTCTTTAAAAATAGCTTTAGATATGCACTGACATTGTTTGATATTGCCACGCTGAATTCCTTTTGATACCACATAATACTCACAAAAGAACCCTTTAAAGCTCGATTTTAATGCCTGAGATGCTGGTTCGCAAACCAGCTTCAATTCTATACTGAGTCAAAAAAAGAAAAACTTCTATGAGAATTCAGGACTTGAGAAATATGGTTCCGAGTCACACAGACGAGCAGTAAAAATGGAAAACATGTGGGGTAAATAATATACCCTGTGGACAAGGCAAAATATGTGAAAAACTTATATCTCTACTTTTGTTTTTGCTGTGCAGTTTACACAAATCACTGCCTAAGCATTAATATTTATACTCTGAAGCAGTTTTTTCCCCTACCATGCCCATCAAACTGTCACATAATCAGGGTAGTCAGTATATCACATAGCACAGGGGAGAGCAACTTGCTGGCCTCAGTTCCTGTAAATATTTTTCTTTTGTGCTGGATTAAGATTATTCTCATGGTAGGGGTCCTCGTGGAAGTGAAGTTTGCCAGCATATTTTATGATTTAAAAAAATACGGACACTTCAAGTTTCCACAAAGTTGGTGTTAATGTTCTGCATGGGAGAGACCTTTCTTACCTAGCCCCTGAAGTTTTTGAGGTTTGTTCATCCTGCATTTATTTTTAAGCTAAGGAGAGGTCCATTTTCTGCAGAGAGATATTTTCCTTGGCAGAAAACACAAAATACCAAATTCATTCTTGGGTTATGGCTTATTTGAACGTACCCCTGCTGTTTCTTAAACTTCCTGACAGAGACTCCTGCTCTCACTCTGCCCCCTGCTCAGATAATCGTAGGAACTGCTTAACATCTCAGAACATAGGTAAAGCTCTTTTGGCTTAATGTCCAGAAGCCCGCATGTTCCAACCTCAACCTTCCTGCCCCGTAAGATGTGTGTCTCCATGCTTTCCTTCTGTGTGGGAGGGGCCTGTGTGGCAGAAAGAGTGAAAGGGCTGTAGTCAGGTGGGCCTGGCTTTGCAGCTTGCTTTCTTTTCTTGAGTCTCTGCCTGACTCTGCCTAGTCTAGCAAAATGGTTAAGGGCTCTGGCTCTGGAAAAAGGCGGTCTGAATTTAAATCCTTGCTCTTATGCTTTCTTGTTCTATGGGACTTAGCACAAGCAGTGTGATTTTTCCAAGTTTCAGTAGCCTGTAAAATAGGGATGAAGATACTTATGTGAAGTATTGGTTTTCACAGTCTGTTGTGAAGAGTACATGCATATAAGATAACTATTGCTGTATATCAAATAACCAATGGCACTTTTCACCAATCTAGAACAAAACATTTACAGCTTGTATGGAACAACAAAAGACCCCAAATAGACCCCTTGGCAACCTTGAGTAAGAAAAATGGAGCTTAAGGAATCAGGCTCCCTAACTTAAGACTATACTACAAAGCTACAGTAATCAAGACAGAATGGTACAGACACAAAAATGGAAATATAGATCAATGAAACAGAATAGAAAAGCCAGAGATAAATTTACAATATATTTTAAGAATACAAATAGCTTGTAGACTTTTTTTACTGACTCAATTTTGTGGGTGCTAATTCCTTCAGCCCAGATTTTTTAATATTGCTGATCTTTGTCTCCAGAAAAACAGACCCTGCATGTGACTTTGGCAAGTGTAGGAATTGGCTGTGTTGTTGCCTCTCAGACCAGTAATTCTGTCCACCGCAGTGAACTCTTCCCCACTATCATCAGGTATATGAGTTTATAAATATTCTGCCAGGGTCCACATATAAGTTTCTCAGCTAACTGATGCTTATTCAGGGGAATAAGTGGAGAAGGCAGTGGCACCCCACTCCAGTACTCTTGCCTGGAAAATCCCAGGGACAGAGGAGCCTGCTAGGCTGCAGTCCATGGGGTCGCGAAGAGTCGGACACCACTGAGCAACTTCACTTTCACTTTTCACTTTCGTGCACTGGAGAAGGAAATGGCAGCCCACTCCAGTGTTCTTGCCTGGAGAATCCCAGGGACAGCAGAGCCTGGTGGGCTGCAGTCTATGGGGTCATAGAGTCGGACACGACTGAAGCGACTTAGCAGCAGCAGCAGCA